>JAPPVO010000019.1:13715283-13911991 GCA_030407325.1 Camellia japonica | reverse complement strand
GAGTGACAAGTAGGGGTGGAGAAGACATGTATTCCTTCAAGCTCTCCAGAGCTTGGTCGCATTCTTCGTCCCACTCAAACTTAGCTTTTAATGACTGGAAGAATGGACGCAATCTGTCTGAGGACCGGCTGATGAATCGGTTAAGTGCTGCTGCCATGCCGGTGAGATGCTGCACTTCTTTCACTGAGTTAGGCCTTTCTAGCTCCTGAATTGCTTTGATTTGGGAGGGGTCTGCCTCAATACCCCTGTTGGTCACCAGGAAACCCAGAAACTTGCCAGACCCTACACCGAATGCGCACTTAGAAGCGTTAAGGCGCAGCTTGTGTTTCTTCAGGATCTGGAACATCTCATCTAGGTCCTTTAGATGGTCATCCGCATCCTTGCTTTTGACCACCATGTCGTCGATGTAAGCCTCCATTGTTCTGCCTAACAATGGCTCGAACATCTTTGTGACCATTCTCTGGAATGTCGCCCCTGCGTTCTTTAGGCCAAAGGGCATGACCTTGTAGCAGTATAGTCCTCTTGGCGTGGTGAAGGACGTGACCTCCTGGTCTGGTTCGTGCATGGCTATCTGATGGTAGCCTCTATATGCGTCTAGGAAGCTAAGCCTGCTGTGCCCAGCTGTTAGGTCCACCAATTGATCTATCCTTGGTAGGGGGAAACTATCCTTCGGACATGCTTTGTTGACCGTCTTGTAGTCGACGCAGACGCGCCACTTGCCATTCTTCTTTGGCACCACGACGGTGTTGGAGATCCACTTGGGGTAATGTACCTCTCTGATTGCTCCTGCCTCCAGTAGGTTACCCACTTCTTCTGCCACTATCTCGGCGTGGTGGAGTGCTGATCTTCGCGTGCGTTGAATGACTGGTCTGGCAGATGGGTGGACATTGAGTTGGTGGCAGATGAGGTTTGGATCAATGCCTGGCATGTCGTACGGCGTCCAGGCAAACACTTCGATGTTGGAGGTCAAGAATTCCATAACTTCCAACCTCTCGCGCTGGATAATGACGAACCAAGCAAAAGAACTTATCCGGGTTCTTTTCATCGATTCTTACCTCCACCAAATCTTCTATCGCTTTCTGATCAGCTGCTTTGCCAACCTCTGCGAACAGTTCATTACTCTCAGGTTCTTCAATCGAGTGAACATACCCCTTGGCCGCACGGCTTCCGTTTGTTGTGACGAAGCATTGTTTGGACATAATCTGGTCCCCATATACTTCTTCAATTATTCCTGTGTCGTTGGGAAATCGCATCACTTGGTGGTAGGAGGATGCCACTGAGCGCATGGCATGCAGCCATGTTCTGCCCAAGATAACGTTGTAGGTGGAGGGACCTTTATCACCCAGAACTCCACTTGTTTCGTTACACTCCCTGCTCTGACTGGGAGGATAATTTTGCCGACGGGCCACTCTGGCATGGAGTTGAATCCGATAAGGGGAGACACGGCAGGCGCCAAGTCTTTATCTTGAAGCTTTAGTTGCTTGAAGGTTTCATAATACATGATTTCACACGAACTACCTTGGTCAATCAGAATCCGCTTGACATCAAAATCCTTGATTCGGAGAGTGACGACCAAGGCATCGTTGTGAGGGCAATAAATCCTTGCAGTCTTTATCTGAAAAGGACATGACATTTGTGGCCTCCATCTTCCCCTTTTTGGCGACTGGTTGGGCACTTAGCACCTCTCTGAAGTGCTCAGCCTTTTTGATTGAACCTCTGAGCTCGCATACACGCTCAGGTTCAAAGACTCCATGTATTACGTTGATGACGCCTTGAGGTGGAGCGTCGTTTGGCATTCCATTGGGCACATTGTGGTCCTGGGGGGGCTGCGCCCCTCCTTCTATGTATTTGTCCAGGTGACCCGCCGCCACCAACTCTTCCAGATGCTGCCTCAATGGTGTGCAGTTCTCAGTGCGGTGCCCCTTTTCTTTGTGGAAGGTGCACCTCGATCTGTCATCGTAGTCCTTCTGAGCTTCGCCTAACTTAGCTGGCCACTTGACGAAAGGCTCGTCTCGTATTTCGCTAAGTATACGGTAGATCGGTTTTTTGAAGACTGTGGTGATGGCAGTGCGGACTCTCAACCATCTTTTGTCTTGGTCTTCTCCGTTGTCTTTCCTGCCCTGTCTATTTCGGTTTTGGCGATCTACCGTATTGACCTTTGCCGAGGTCTTCTTCTCTGGTGTTGTGGTCGCGCCAGATTTTGCCTTGGCGCGAGCGCCATCCTCTTCTACCCTGATGTGCTGATGCACTCTCTCCATCAGGGCTTCCATTGTGAGAGGTGGCGTCATGGTGATAGAGTCCCTTAGTCTATTTCCGACTGGAAGGCCTCTTTTGTACTGCGCAATGGCGAGGTTAGTTGGGCAGTCCCCAATCTGGTTGAATGTCTCCCAGTAGCGACTGTTGTATGACCTCAGGGTCTCCTTGTCGCCCATATCGATGGAGAGTAACTGGTCGATCTCCACCGGTGTTTTTGTGTTTGTTCTGAATCGTGTTACAAACGCCTCCGCCAATTGCGCCCAGGAGGCAATGCTGCCCTCTGGAAGCTTTTCAAACCAAGTCAGGCCTAGGTCACCTAGGCTTGAGGGGAATAGGATGCACATCAAGGCCTCATTCCGCCGGTATACAGCCATGACCTGGCGAAAGTGGCTTAAGTGTGAGTAAGGGTCCGTCTTCCCCTCATATGTTGTGAATTTGGGCTGTAGGAAGCCTGACGGTAGGGGCGCGTTCTCTATTGCTGGGACGAATGGTGAGGTTTGCAGCCTCGCCAATGCCTTGTCCGCTGGTTCGTAGGCCGGCGGTATTGGCATTCCAACCTCGACGCTTCCATGCGTCCGAGGAGCCAACCGCTGTAAGGCAGAAACTCTGTGTGGATCGCGCGCTCTAGCGTCCTCCTTCCACCGCGCTTTCTCTTCTAGCACGGTCCGTAGGTCGGACGATCTGGGCAACTCTGTCTGCCTAGACCTTGTCTGGTGTGAGTGTGAGGGCCGATATGTGCTTCCTTCGGTGTGCGACCTTTCAGACCTCGTCCTCTCAGGCCTGGAGTGATGAGTTCTGGAGGATCTAGATTGTGCGTCGCCTGTCCTGAGGCTCTTGTTCTCCCCTTGTGAGGGTGTAGTATTCCTGCTACGACTTTCGGAGTGGCGAGGGGGCGTCTTGTTCGTGCGCCCCTCTCCTGTCGTCACTTCTTTTCCTTTCACCTGGCGTTTCAGGATTCCATGTCTGCCGCCATCCGACGGATCAACTCGTCTTGTTCTCTGACGCGATCTTCCAAAGTTTGAGGATCAATTCTGCGTCTTTGTCTTTCTGGGCTTTGCGAACGAGAGGGATGAGGGCTGTTATTCCGCCTTCGTCCCCTCGCATCTCTCCTGGAATTTTGTCTGTGTGATTCCAGGTTCGCCATGGGAGTGACCACGGGTAGGCCTTCGCGCCTTGCACCCCCTTCTGGAGTTAGTCCGTCGACGGCGGACTGAGGTAATTCTTCGTTGTTCGCCATTGATTTTTTTAGGAGAAAAAGCTTGATCAAGAGGTTGTTCTTGTCTGATTCCCACAGACGGCGCCAATTGTACGGGAAAGAAATACACCTTCTCGTATAATCCTGTTGACCAAGTCTGCGCTCCTCCGTACGACGTCGTTCAACCACCTGAAAATACACACGTGAGCTAGCCGGCGGGTGTGTGCCGGAAACCTCTCCGATGCCTAAGTCAGAAAGCTTGACAAATAGACAAGCTCTATGAATTCAGGGAGTAAAGTTTATTACCTCTTCAAAGGTGATATTGGTGAGCTTATATAGGTTTCGCGTGGCACAATCCTGGTAGGACTCTTATTCCCCCAAGTAGAGTCCTTCTAGGATTACTCCTCCATGCGTAGAGTCCTTCTAGGATTCATACTCCTGGAAGATAATGCTTATCCTCCAACACCCTCCTCACTGCTTAAACCAAGTGAGATGGTTCTTCTCATGGCCGAACTATTTTTAGGACCGAAGTAACTATTACTTCGGCCCTTATTCTACTCTCCCTTACCTCGGCTTTCCCATACTAAGACCGAGCTATCCATAAGGGTATTAAAACCGAGCTTTCTGCAAATCATAGCTTACTTCGGTCCTCACACGCTACAACCGAAGTAATCACCGAAGACCGAAACATTTGAGCTACTCCACTCAACCGGAGTAGAACCAAGTCCTCCGAAGACCGGGCTATTCACCACGGCTGCGTGACCGGTCTATCTTCGAAGCTACTTCTTTAAACCGGAGTAACTTATACGGCCCTATCTATGCGAGCCTTTTTATTTCGGCCCTAAGGCCCAACACCCAGCTCGGCCCACTTGTACATAAATTACCCTCTCAAAAACAGTAAACAAAAGGAAAAGTCAAGAAAGAGAAAACAAAAAGAAGACTTACTATTTGCATACGTGGTCACTGAAGTTAAAAGTGTAGAAGTGAGCAGTCAAAAAGGAGAAAACAAAAAGGAGACTCACTGTTTGTAATAGGTATGTGAAAAGTTAAAAAGAGTGTGTGTATTTGAGAAGTTAAAAAGACTTTGAAGAATTTAATAAGTGCTAAGTTTTTTTTTTCAAAAAAAAAATCAAAAAAATCAAAAAATTAAGGTTCAGATATTGGAACTCCCACAAAACTTGTGGGTTAGAGATAGATATAAATAAATAGATAGATATAGATATTTATATTTGTTTAAAATTTTTTTTAATATACAAATTATTTGTTTTGAAAAAGGTACTGCAGTAATTATGAGAAAAGTCAAAAAGTCTTGTGGGTTGAGAGAAATTAATAAATGCTGAGGTTAATTTTTTTTTTTTAAAAAACAAAAAATTAGAAAATTAGGATTGGCATATTAGAGCTCCCACAGGCCTTGGGAGTTAAAAACCCCCTTTTACTTAATATATAGTATAGATGTGTGAAACTTGAATTGGGTTTTTTTAGTTTATCTGGATTTGTGAAAAGAGAGAAGTATTGTGTAATTGAAATTGGGATTTATGTGGATTGTTCAAAAGAAATAAAAACTAATATATATATATATATATATATATAAAGAGACTGGCGTTGCTTTGTTAAAAAAAGTAAACTTATATAATTACCATCTCAGTATGGAAAAAACATTACTTTTAATATAATATATACTAGCGTATGCCCGTGCCTGAAGGCACGGTGTAAATAATGGTGTGATCAAAATACAATTATAATTTATACGTATCATGTTGAGATTTATGGGATCTGTAGTATTTTTTGATAAAACTATTGAAAAAATATGAAGAAATACTATTCTTCTTAAAGAACTTGTACTACACGCTCTACAGAACTCAAATAAAATAACAACTCCCCTAGCGTTAATGTAGATTAAGAAACAAACATATAAGATTTATAATGTTCACCAATATTGCAAATTAAAATATAAGAAAGTCAAAAAAATTATAAACACTAACAAAATACACAAATCAAAGCCTAGGTTCATTCAGATTAGGGATAACTCGTGCCTGAAGGCACGGTCAATAATTTTTTTGGTACCACACACGTGCTATGGAATTCAATTGTAATAAATCAATTTAAAATGAATTTCACTGCACACAATACAAAACTCAATTAAAATAAATCAATTCAACGGAAGGTCAATTAAAATAAATGACAACAATTTCACTGCACTATAGAACTCCATTAAAATAAATCAATTCAAAATGACAACAATTTCACTGTGCTATAGAACTCAATTATAACAAATCAATTCAAAATGACAAACTTCACACATAAAGAAAATGGTGAATGAACATTTTGGCACAAAAGAATAATCATTGCTGCTTATTAAAAACAAAAAAAAACTAATCATCTAGTTAAGAATGAAAGACCAACCACTAAATATGAAATAGTCAAGCCAACACTTTTTATGGGTGGGAAACTATGCTAGGGAGTTCACAGCCCAGAGCCATAACAAATAGCAAAATACAGAAACCAAAATATCATGCAAAAGTCATTCTAATGATGCTGTTATAATAGGCTTCTCATATCATGCAAAAGTCATTCTATTTCATTATACAACTCTAACATCTACCAAAACCACTCATAGGAAAGCTACAAAGACTTCCACAATACCACCATTCAAAAGAAAGAAAGATTAAGGAGAGAAAGGAGGAAGGGGGGAGGGGGCCACAAATACCAAAGATCCAACAAAAGACCCAATAAGTAATAGACCCAAAAATAAATAAATTTGCTAAAATTTTAAAGTAATGAAACTGATATAATAAAAAATCGTTTAGAGTTCATACCTTTGATTATATTGAAAACCCATAAATTAATGACCTACAATAAAAACACAACACAACATGAAAATGGCGGAAAAAACAAACTGAAATTTAGGAAAACTAATTATTAAAAGGAGAAAGGCACTCCCATATTCATTAAATGGAAAATCTTAACAAAGAAATCGAAATTGTTTCCTAAAAAATGGGCAAAGTAAAAGGCTTCCAGAGCCATCCAATAGATAATCTACTTCTGACTAAATCCATTCCCAAATATACTCTAATCCCAACTTATACCAATGCCTTATAGATAAAGTGTAACTTTATGGTGACTGTTGCATAGAAGAACAATTTAATCCAATAAAACATGTCCAAAAATATAATATTGACAAAACAAAATTCCAGACCAACCTCAATGTAAAATGCAACTACTCTCAATTCCTTCTTATTAGTCCTAGCAATAGTATGTCCCAAAAAAACCACCACTCTTCAGGCTATCAAATATCATATAACTTACCCATTAAAAATCAACATATGTATTGATTAAAAATCAGTATCCAATTGTGCATGTAGTGACAAAAACCCAATAGGCTTTATGTGTGAAATAATGAGAGAAAAAAGTGTTAACCAAAACTAATAGAGCACACTGGTTTAAAAAAATAAAAATAAAAAGATTTTAAAAAATAGCCAAATTAAAAAGATTTTAAAGTCATCCAATTGCCATCAACTGTTGCTAGTATAAACTCAATAGGCTTTATAGTATCAATACATACCCGCATCTACAAGAAGGGAACTTGTGTGTGTGTGTGCTTTGGCCAAATTTGGAGCGAAGCAACCTTAAGACATCTTGGTGGTCAATGAACCACCAGTGGAGAGGAGAGGGCTTACCTTTTATTTTTTTTGTGTACCTAAAAAAAATAAAAAGAAAGAAAAATGATCTTAACATGTTTTCCTCCTCTAGTTTTGCTACCTTCTTCGAAGCGCTTTTGACAAAAAATGAGCACACACCTGTTTCCTGGCCAACAAAACCATGTTTTTAAATAATCAACTCCAGTAGAAGAACAATAGGACAACAATGCAATACTATGTTATGTTTTGTGTCTTCTTTTGCTTGATAAAATAAAGAAAGACATCCTAATCAAATAATCATTCTATTTAATCCTTTATATCATCCATTTAACCAATCATCATGTTATATGAAATCCATTTAACCAAGTCAACAATATCCAAGACACATGTCAAACATAGATTGTAATTGAATATACCAATCAAGTAAAGGATTGAACACATGACTTTCAATGTAATTAAAGCATGATCTATTTTATAAACACTGCGAGTAAACCCAGCAAATTCCTTCCCCCCCCCCCCCCAAAAAAAAAAAAAATTAAACTAACCAAAACCAGAGCTCCCCTGTTAAACAAAAAAATAAATAAATAATGGAAATAATAATTAGACCAAGCAATCATATGACATTTGTATTGCACCCTAACAATCTTATGCAATAGGAAATAAATGGTTTGTTTTCATCATATCATTTTTAGTAACTTAGAAATACAATATTAGATCTTAAAAAATTTATTTCCCCATTAAAGAAATGCTATTAAAGAATTTTATTTCCCTATTGAACAATTTCATTCCTAATGGAAGCTAATTACCCTATTAAAGCATTAGGATATCTTTAATGGGTTTAACATGGTGTAATGACATGCTAAGAAGTGAGCAACCAACAAACCCTAAGAAGTGAGGCAGTGACTTGAAGATAAAAAAAGGTTTCTACAATTTCCTATCAAAATGGTGTGTTTTTCTTACCCATCAAAATGATGTTGAGATTTTCATTTCTAGTGTTCCAAGAATTAAAACCTATAATAACCAAAAATCAAATGTTTTTATTTGCACCTTTTTGGTAACAAACAGAGCAGAAAGAGAAGGAGAAAGAGATTGCCTTGGTGAGAATTAGTTCAGTTCCTGCTCTAGAGTCAGAAATTTTTGTTTCGTAACTTGGAAAAAACAATGAAATCAACAAACAAAGAAGCGAGGAATTTCAAAAATTAATGATTCAAACCCATTGAGAATTTCTGTTAGTAACAATTGTATATTGCAATAAGTGAAGAAAAATTTATATAATATCTCCTCTATGAAGGAAAGAAGATTCAAGAAACAATAAAACAAAAAAAGTTGAAGGACAAATTTTAAATACGCTAGAAACTTCAACTGAAGAATTTAAGGAAAGAAGAATTCAAGCACATCAAGAAATCAATATGTTTGCAACATTCAAAGGACAATGACAGGAAAATATTACTTCCCAGCACAATGACAACAATTTCATTCCACTCTCAAACTGAAACCAAAATGAAAATGAAGAAACTGCAATGCATTTATAATTAGGCTCTTATTCATAATTTCAAATAGGTTTAATTTCAAAGGACAATGACAGGAAAAAAACATTCCCTTTCTTTTTAGAATCACACAGCAAATATATTACATTTGAATGGTACAAATTTTTTTTTTTTGAGTGTGTGAGTTTAACATTTTAAAAAATTATAAATGACTTTAACAGGCTTCTTTAACACTAATTAATTATACTTTTAAACCCTTCACCCACTTATCATCAGGTTCACCTTCACCACCGAAGCCATCTTTGGCACCTCTCATAAATGACATGTGAACGGAAACATTATAACTTGACTTGTAATTTAAATCAAAAGTGATGGGGCTATTTTTAAAATACAATTTTAATGAAAATATAATGAACCCATAAAAAAATAGAGTGGAATTGGGGTTTATTTGGATTAGCCTCATGGTAACTCAAGAAACAAAACTACCTAATTGTATTAATAAATTTTAAATTTCTAATTGAATTGGGTTGATTCAAGATTCAACCAACCCAATTCCATTATTTCTATTTGAAAAATTTTAGGCTTATTTGCCCAAAACAGTCAAATGAAAAACTTGGTGCACAAATGAAGGTAGATAATTTACAACAGTCAAATAAAAATAAATATTGGCCCAAAACAACAGTCAAATGAAAACATACACCAAGGAAAGATACATGCCCAATCCATGCATAACACAATCATAGAAAGATACATACCCTGTTTGTGGATATAATTAACCACTAATCAGGGAAAGAAACATGCCTTGTTTGTAGCTTGAATTATTTTTCTACCTCTTTGTTACCATTTCCCAAAAAGCTTTCTTGATTACTAATGAAAAAACAACCATACCTACTGTTTGGTTATATAATTTTAGACATCAAGAAACAAAAAATTAGCAATAATAAAGTTAACATGGATTTCATTGGCAATGAAATGTTATTTCCAAATCAGTTGCTACCAAATCAGATAATAAAATTTAAAATTTTATTTAAATAAATAACTGCCATGGATAGAAAATGCTTAACGGACTACAATCAAGAGGAGAAGAAATAAAAAAATAAACATCTAAGAAAAAAAAAAAAAAAGGCCAACCCAATGTTTAGAATAGATGTATATTAACAATCACATTAAAATGATAAAATTAAAATCGGAGCACAACAATTGTCCAAATTTGAACTCTTCTCTTTTCTAACCGACTTCAATTTTTTAGAGATGAAATTAAAACCAAAATCAAAACCCGTTATAATCATAAATTACTATAGTTCACTATTTATCACTTGGAAAATCCAAACATAAATTTATGCCAAAAAAAAAAAAAAATCAACAGATAACAAAGCCATTTGATAAGCAATAATGAATAATTATTTCATGAAGGCAACTATAGTAATTTTATACTCCCTTAAAAAGGTGCAAAAAAATATATATAAATCTCTTGCCATATTACACATAAATGTTAAAATGCCAAGTCTCTGAAATTTTTCTTTTAATTAGGAACTCTCCATATTACCAATAGAAAAAGTTCTTTATAGAAAAAACAGATCTATCCCAGAAAGGAGAGCCAAAACAAATAGAGCACACAGGGAAGTAATAAACTAAAGCACCCAGATATCATATCACTTTGTGTACAATAAACCCATTTGGGAGGAAGTTTTGAATTGAGGTTCACAATTAAAATTGTTAAACTGTTAATCACTGTACAAAGCAATACACTTTATAGTGATTATGGTGGGTATTATAGGCAATAAATTATCATAAATTATCATAAACGGGGGGAAATGTATTGGGAATTCAAAAAATCTAACCCAACACATTGAAAATGCAATGAAAAGTTTAAATAAAAATTGTAACTGATGAAAGTCTAAACTCTAAAACTATCAAGTATTCCAAATATTCCAAATAAAACTAAGCACGGAGCCAACTAATAAAAAATCAGGATTATCAAGTAAATTAAGTAAATTCAGCCATAGTCTTTACCTGCATGTTCATATTCAGATTCATGTTCAAAATCTGATAGGACTTTGATGTGTTGGTTGTTTGGTTAACACACAATCCTCCTCCTTTGTCTAGGCTAGGGACTGGCAATGTTGAAAAACAATGCCGATGGAGTTTTATCCTTCCGTAAATTCTCCGCAAATAAAACCAATGAATATCAATATTGGAGTTGGTCATCATTGTTGTTTTGTCATTATTATTATTATTATTATTATTATTATTATTATTATTATTATTATTATTATGAGGAGGAGGAGGAGGAGGATTATTATTATTATTATTATTATTAGTACTACTTATGGATTATCTTCGTTGGCAGGTTTGCAAATGAGTTCATTTGGGTATACTGTTGTATTCTTTGTATCAAATGATGATAGAATTTCAAACGGGAGCTCCTCAGGCGTTGGAACGTCGAAGTCTGTGATAAAACCTTCAATTTTGATTTACAGAGTATATTCCTTCTTACTTTTATGCTTTGTTGGGTTTCCATCTATGTTGCCATATAAGGGTGGGGAAATTTTAAATGAACTTCAAACTTATCAACTACCTAAGGAGATTTAATTGCTGAGTGATTCACTGACACCTAAAGTCTGAAACAAAATTATATATATTTGGTGAATATATAGATATGGTATTTTTTTTTTATTATTTGTTATCTTTTATTGGAGTAAAAGTGTTGTGAAAATAGGTGAAATGGTTAGGAAGTGTTCTAATTTCAGTGTGAAAAGTGTAATTGAATTCAAGAAAAAATATATTGAATTCAATAAATAGTGTATTATGTTTGTTTTTATATTTTCATGTGCTTTAGTGGCACTTGTTAGTAAGAGACTCATAAATCTAAATAGTTACTTAAACAAAAACTTTCCTTTATAACATGAATATCATATACGGCAACCATAAACTCAACCTAAACATTTTTTTATATATTATTTTTCTGAATATGCACGTTTATTAGAGGTGGTGACAGATTGGTGGTTATGACAGATTGGTGGTTATGGCTGTTAGATAGTGGTGATGATAATAGTTGTGGGTGGTGGCATTGAGAGTAGTGGGGATGCCGATGGTGGTGGTATGGTAGAGCAAGGTGACGGCTACCAAACGTTACCAAAGAAATAAGAACCAAAGTGCGAGGGTTACAGATGACTACACCATGAATCAAATGAGGCACCAAAGCGAAACAGAGAGAGAAGGGGAGAGGCAGAAATCGATATTACCTTGCTAGCTGAGTTCGAGAGCAGCTAGAGGGAGGGTTGCGATTCGATTTTCAGAACCTTGAAGCCACCGAAACATATTCTAAGTTTGGAAAAAAATACTTTCCATACTTTTCCATTTAAAAAAATTGAGCAGAATGTTTGAATACAAAATAAAAATAGAGCAACAAAATAAGAACCTAACAGATTCTAAGTTTGGAAAAAAAAAATGCTTTCCATTTACAAATACCCATTTATAAAAATAGATCAGATTGTTTGAATACAAAATAATAAAAAAAATCAAACTTTGAATACAAAAAATCAAACTTTGAACAAACAGCAGATGAATACAAAATAAGAACCTAACAGGTTCTAAGTTTGGAAAACAAAATACTTTCCATTTACAAATACTTTTCCATTTATAAAATAGATCAGATTGTTTGAATACTAAATAATAAAAAAAAAAATCAAACTTTGAATACAAACTTTGAATAATGTTCGGATTAGAAAATAATGTTAGGATTAGAGAGATACAAACCAGAAATCGAGATGCAGAAATCGAACTTTGAATGAACACATTTGCTATGAATCTATTAGGTTTGAATGAACACATTTGCTACAGAATAAAACCCAAGTTTCCATTACAATCTGAACCCAATAGATACTTTTCCATTACAAATAGTTTCCATTTTAAAAATCAAACAGAGGAGAGAGGGAAATCGTAAAAAATGGAGCAGGGAAAAGGGGGAGAGACAGAAATGGAGGACATCTTACCTTGCGAGACGAGCGAAATCGAACCCTTGCGAGTAGTGATGATGAGCAGCGACAAAAGCAGAAATCGACTACCCTAAGGCAACAACAAAAATATTTCAATAACAGAGGAGAGAGGGAACCTTGCGAGTGGTGATGATGAGCAGCGGCGAAGGACAAAGAGGGAGAAGCGAAAAGAAGAAGAACAGAGAGGGAGAAAGAGATAAAGAGGGAAGGCTGAGAGAGACGTCGGTAGGTGGAAGGCTAAGGGAGAGAGACGTGGGTGAGAACAGAAAGGGAGAGAGAGACGTGGATAGGTGGAAGGCTGAGGGAGAGAGATATTTGAGCGGGAATATATCTCACATTTTCAAAAATCCTTGTCCTTTATTATGATCTGTACCGTTAATATATTCTTAGAATTGATCTCAGCCATTGGATCAAAATGTATCTCATATACATTTTGATACATTTTTTAAAAACCTCTGTGCCTTATTATATAGATTTTTATTTTGTATTCAAACATTCTGCTCAATTTTTTTAAATGGAAAAGTATGGAAAGTATTTTTTTCCAAACTTAGAATCTGTTTCGGTGGCTTCAAGGTTCTAAAAATCGAATCGCAACCCTCCCTCTAGCTGCTCTCGAACTCAGCTAGCAAGGTAATATCGATTTCTGCCTCTCCCCTTCTCTCTCTGTTTCGCTTTGGTGCCTCATTTGATTCATGGTGTAGTCATCTGTAACCCTCGCACTTTGGTTCTTATTTCTTTGGTAACGTTTGGTAGCCGTCACCTTGCTCTACCATACCACCACCATCGGCATCCCCACTACTCTCAATGCCACCACCCACAACTATTATCATCACCACTATCTAACAGCCATAACCACCAATCTGTCATAACCACCAATCTGTCACCACCTCTAATAAACGTGCATATTCAGAAATATAATATATAAAAAAAATGTTTAGGTTGAGTTTATGGTTGCCGTATATGATATTCATGTTATAAAGGAAAGTTTTTGTTTAAGTAACTATTTAGATTTATGAGTCTCTTACTAACAAGTGCCACTAAAGCACATGAAAAATATAAAAACAAACATAATACACTATTTATTGAATTCAATATATTTTTTCTTGAATTCAATTACACTTTTCACTGAAATTAGAACACTTCCTAACCATTTCACCTATTTTCACAACACTTTTACTCCAATAAAAGATAACAAATAAAAAAATAAAAAAAAAAATACCATATCTATATTCACCAAATATATATAATTTTGTTTTAGACTTTAGGTGTCAGTGAATCACTCAGCAATTAAATCTCCTTAGGTAGTTGATAAGTTTGAAGTTCATTTAAAATTTCCCCACCCTTATATGGCAACATAGATGGAAACCCAACAAAGCATAAAAGTAAGAAGGAATATACTCTGTAAATCAAAATTGATGGCATGAAGCATGTAACTAATGTATGAAGGTTGTTAGGTTTTATTATTGGCAATCCCGTTTGACAAGGATTTCTTTAAGAAATTGAATTTCTTCTAAAACTAGGATTACTTTTGGATTTCTATAAGTAATTGGATTTCTTCCAAAACTAGGATTACTTTTGGATTTTCTATAAATAGTTGGTTTTCTCCCAAAACTATTTAATTCCTCCAGATCTTCTTTTTGGTTCCTAAGGTTTATATCTGGGGATATTTTGTTAGTTTTCTTTGATATTTTATTGAGTATTCAACTCATGGTTTAAAGAGAGTACATCAAAGGTTTTGTTTGTTATACACAAGAGAGAGAGAGTTGTTCTTCGTGGATTCTGAAGAATTCGAGCTTGAAGCTTCGGTGGATTCTAGAGTGGCTCATCGTAAAGACAATTCCGAGGTGAAGGGGGTTGGAAGAGGCACATAGAGGTTGGTTCAATTAGGCGTGGATTCGCTAGGTAATTGAGAGTATACCTGTGTAATTCCTTTAAATCTTCTTAGTGGATTATTTTGTGGCTATTGCCCGTGGTTTTTTAATCACAGTTGGAGGTGTCCAATTGTGGATTTTCCACGTTAAAATCATTGTGTTGATTTGTCTTGATTGTTTGATTGGGATTGTTATATACTACTTTAAATTGTTACATAATCACAAATCAATATCTAGGGGATTTTTAATTTTTTTCAATTGGTATCAGAGCAGGTCGTTCTATTTTTTTAAAAAAAAATTATTTTAGAACGAGATCTTGTTTGATTTGTGATAATGGATTCAATTCGTGAGGGAAATTTTATGGTTCGACCACCCCTACTTGACGAATCCTCGGAGAGTGATGATGAAGAGCTTGAGCAAGCTTATGAAAAGTTGTATAAGGAGTCTCTTAACTTATTCAAATTAAATGACAAACTCACAAAGAAATTCAAAGCATGTGAAAGTGAGAATGTCAAACTTAAAGAGGAGATTTCCGAGGCCAGGATTGATGCCATCAAGATAGCTGATGATCGACAAGCTCTTTGTGCAAAACTATTGACTTGTGAGACAGAGAG
Source organism: Camellia japonica (assembly GCA_030407325.1). Classification (NCBI taxonomy): domain Eukaryota; kingdom Viridiplantae; phylum Streptophyta; class Magnoliopsida; order Ericales; family Theaceae; genus Camellia; species Camellia japonica. Next base: position 13,896,932 of record JAPPVO010000019.1, on the reverse strand, counting down.
GAATGAGCTACAGGAAACCCATGCCATGGATGAAGAAAAGATTGAATCTCTCGAGATGTTACAAGTTGCTTTGGAAGAACTATTGATCAAGAAAGAGGAAGAGCTCAAGTGTGCTATGGCTACCATTGGTCTTTGGAACAAAGGATCAAAGACTTTGGAGGATATCATTGGGTCTCAACAAATGAGTTGTGACAAGAGTGGCATTGGCTTTGGTGATAACAAAGAGCAAAAACAGAGTGCATCTACATCTCATGATACAAGAACTCAAGGAAAAGGAGAACAAAAAATTCAACATAAGGATGGACTTCTCAAACTTCCTAGAGTTGGTAAGGTGAAAGAAAAGAAGGTACACCCTGTACACCCTGTTTTTATTTGCCATCATTGTGGTATGCATAGTCATATTCGCCCTTATTGTTATAAGTTGCATGGAAGAGTGTATTTGCCTAGACCTAAAATAGGAAGTTGGAAACCAAGTCGAGACGGGTTCCCATTGCAGGGGAAAGGAACCATAACGTCAAAACACCACCTAAGAACTGCAATTCTTACAACTTTGTTCATACTAAAGCGGTTTGGGTGAGAAAAATTGACTTGTGTTAATTTGTTTATTTGTCTTAGTTTTTGGGTTTCTGTGTGTTTTTTTAATAAGAAAAAATGTGGGCATGTTCGTTTTTTTGTCTTCTTTGGTTAAGAAAAAAATTGAAAAAAAATAATAAAAAAAATCCAAAAATATTTTCTTAGTATGGTTTTGCAAGCTTGAAATTTTTGAGTGGTCCTTGGTGCATATTGGAATTGATAAGAATATCCATTACATGTTAATATGTGTGTGCTTTCTGTAGTCATTACTTATTTCGAAGTGTGTGTTCTTTGATTAGTCTGTCTCATTCTGTACACACTTGGATTAGCAGATTTTGGAGTCTTCCATCTTAGTGATCATTTTTTTCTATGGACTTCTGGCATTGTATCTTTTGCTTTTCTAGAGGAATTGACCTATACTAGCATATCATGGGTGATGTTGAGCCTCTTAACCACCTTCCATCTTTTTGCACCTCCACGGCTTTCCTCTCTATTCTTTGTAGTCCAGGCATGAGGAAAAGGCTACCTCAGAGTCACCAACCAGGCTGTTAGGTTTTTATTCTTGGCAATTCCGTTTGACAAAAAAAATTTTCAATTGTAATTTTATTCACTCTTGTACTTCTATAAGGAATTGGTTTTCTTCCAAAACTAGGATTACTTTGGATTTCTATAAGGAATTGGTTTTCTTCCAAAATTAGGATTACTTTGGTTTTCTATAAATAGTTGGTTTTCTCCCAAAACTAAATTACCTCCTCCAGATCTTCTTTTGGTTCTTAAGGTTTATATCTGGGGATATTTTGTTAGTTTTCTTTGATGTTTTATTGAGTATTCAACTCATGGTTTAAAAAGAATACATCAAAGGTTTTGTTTGTTCTACACAAAAGAGAGAGTTGTTCTTCGGTGGATTCTGAAGAATTCGAGCCTGAAGCTTTGGTGGATTCTGGAGTGGCTCATCGTAAAGACAATTCTGAGGTGAAGACGGGGTTGGAAGAGACACATAGAGGTTGGTTCAATTAGGCGTGGATTCGCTAGGAAATTGAGAGTATACCTATGTAATTCCTTTAAATCTTCTTAGTGGATGTGGTTTTGTGGCTGTTGCCCGTGGTTTTTTAATCACAGTTGGAGGTGTCCAATTGTGGTTTTTCCACATAAAATCGTTGTGTCGATTTGTCTTTTATTATTTGATTGGGATTGTTATATTCTGCTTAAAATTGGTACATAATCACAAATCAACATCTAGGGTTTCTAGATTTTTCAATTGATATCAAAGCAGGTCATTCTATTTTTTAAAAAAAAATTCTTTTAGAACGAGATCTTGTTTGATTTGTGATAATGGATTCAATTCGTGAGGGAAATTTTATGGTTTGACCACCCCTACTTGACGAATCCTCGGGGAGTGAAGATGAAGAACTTCAGCAAGCATATCAAAAGTTGTATAAGAGTCTCTTAACTTATTCAAATTGAATGACAAACTCACAAAGAAACTCAAAGCATGTCAAAGTGAGAATGTCAAGTTAAAAAAGAGATTTCCGAGGCTAGGAATGATGCCTTAAGATTTCTAATGATCGACAAGCTCTTTGTGCAAAACTCTTGACTTGTGAGACAGAGAGGAATGAGCTACAGCAAATCTATGCAACATATGAAGAAAAGATTGAAACTCTCAAGATGTCTCAAGTTGCTTTAGAAGAACTAATGATCAAGAAAGAGGAAGAACTCAAGTGTGCTATGGCAACCATTGGTCTTTGGAACAAAGGATCAAAGACTTTGGATAATATCATTGGGTCTCAACAAATTTGTTCTTACAAGAGTGGCATTGGCTTTGGTGATAACAAAGAACAAAAACAGAGTGCATCTACATCTCATGATACAAGAACTCAAGGAAAAGGAGAACAAAAAATTCAACATGAGGATGGACTTCTCAAACTTCCTAGAGTTGGTAAGGTAAAAGAAAAAAAGGTACACCCTGTACATCCTGTTTTTATTTGTTATCATTGTGGTATGCATGGTCATATTCGCCCTTATTGTTATAAGTTGCATGGGAGAGTGTATTTGCCTAGACCTATGAATAGGAAGTTGGAAACCATGTCAAGACGGGTTCTCATAGAAAGGGAAAGGAACCACAACGTCAAGACACCACCCAAAAACCGCAATTCTTACAACTTTGTTCATACTAAAGCAGTTTGGGTGAGAAAAATTGACTTGTATTAATTTGTTTATTTGTCTTAGTTTTTGGGTTTCTGTGTGTTTTTTTAATAAGAAAAAATGTGGGCATGTTCGTTTTTTTGTCTTCTTTGGTTAAGAAAAAAAAATTAAAAAAAAAAAATCCAAAAATATTTTCTTAGTATGGTTTTGCAAACTTGAAATTTTTGAGTGGTCATTGGTGCATATTGGAATTGATAAGAATATCCATTACATGTTAATATATGTGTGCTTTCTGCAGTCATTACTCATTTCGAAGTGTGTGTTCTTTGATTAGTCTGTCTCATTCTGTACACACTCTGGATTAGCAAATTTTGGAGTCTTCCATCTTAGTGATCATTTTTTTCTATGGACTTCTGGCATTGTATCTTTTGTTTTTCTAAAGGAATTGACCTATACTAGCATATCATGGGTGATGTTGAGTCTCTTAACCACCTTCCATCTTTTTACATCTCCACGGCTTTCCCCTCTATTCTTTGTAGTCCAGGCATGAGGAAAAGGCTACCCCAACTAGGCCATCCTTATTATATCCATGCTTCTCTGGTTCGGTTTCCATACTCTTGAGCGTGTCAGCCGCCAATGAGTGTGCAAAAGAAAGAAAAAAAATGTGCAAAAGAAAGAAAAGAAAAAAAAAAAAAATGTGCAAAAGAAAGAAAAGAAAAAAAAATGTGAAAAAAAAAAAAGACTCATTGATTGAGGGGGAGCCTCCGTCTTTACTCACCAAATACCCCTTGATTCCTAGTGGTTTGACTTTCCTTAGTTGTGCTTAGATTCTCTTGTCGGAGGTCCAGCTATCAGATCACTACTAGGATTTGAATCTTGTGTTTGTCGAACTCCAAGAGTCACACACACACTTTTATCATGGGATCTATGCTTTTCACATATTGCATCACTTTCTTTTATGAGGAATCTTCTAGAGGCTGTGCACATTGTGTTTTCAAGTAATTGTGCTTCTTGGATAATCTTGTGTGTTTCAAGGTACAAATCAGAAATTCCTTGCTTGCTCCACCATATTATTTTTGTCGGATTCTTTTTGTTCATTGTTTTCTGTACAGTGTTTGTGGTTGCTTTGAGTGAAAGAGAGATTGGCATTAGTTGGTTTGTGTGTTGCTATCCACTACTTGTTTTCCATCATCCTGTTCCTGTTTGTGTGGTTTTTGATCTTGCTTTAGTTGATTGAGCTTCCTTTGTCAATTCGTGACAACAAGGGGGAGTAAGATTGTCCGGTGCTTGTGTCTTAGGATTTCATGTATTCAAGCCATATTCATGCCATGTGTCGAGTGCATGTGTTTTAGTTTTCAGGTTTTCATGCTGCATGTTCTTAAAATCTCCAAGTCGCATATATTCATGTTTTCCATCTCATGCTTCAATGCTTTAAGATAATCTTGTCATGTTTATTGCTTTTTTATATACTCTTGTGGGACTAATAGTTGTTTTGGAGATTGTGGCACTAATAGTTGTTTTACAGATCATGACCTTGAGAAAGAAGTTTGCGTTTGTTGGCTATAATGGGTTGGGGTGATTAGGATTTTATTTGTTAGGTGTGTTTTGTCATGGCATTGCCAAAGGGGGAAATTGTTAGGTTTTTATTCTTGGCAATTCCGTTTGACAAAAAAAAATTTCAGTTGTAATTTTATTCACTCTTGTACTTCTATAAGGAATTGGTTTTCTTCCAAAACTAGGATTACTTTGGATTTCTATAAGGAATTGGTTTTCTTCCAAAATTAGAATTACTTTGGTTTTCTATAAATAGTTGGTTTTCTCCCAAAACTAAATTACCTCCTCCAGATCTTCTTTTTGGTTCTTAAGGTTTATATCTGGGGATATTTTGTTAGTTTTCTTTGATGTTTTATTGAGTATTCAACTCATGGTTTAAAAAGAATACATCAAAGGTTTTGTTTGTTCTACACAAAAGAGAGAGTTGTTCTTCGGTGGATTCTGAAGAATTCGAGCCTGAAGCTTTGGTGGATTCTGGAGTGGCTCATCGTAAAGACAATTCTGAGGTGAAGACGGGGTTGGAAGAGGCACATAGAGGTTGGTTCAATTAGGCGTGGATTCGCTAGGTAATTGAGAGTATACCTGTGTAATTCCTTTAAATCTTCTTAGTGGATTGTTTTGTGGCTGTTGCCCGTGGTTTTTTAATCACAGTTGGAGGTGTGCAATTGTGGTTTTTCCATGTAAAATCGTTGTGTCGATTTGTCTTTTATTATTTGATTGGGATTGTTATATTCTGCTTAAAATTGGTACATAATCACAAATCAACATCTAGGGTTTCTAGATTTTTCACAGGCCATCCTTATTATATCCATGCTTCTTTGGTTCGGTTTCCATACTCTTGAGCGTGTCAGCCGCCAATGAGTGTGCAAAAGAAAGAAAAAAAAAATGTGCAAAAGAAAGAAAAGAAAAAAAAATGTGAAAAAAAAAAGACTCATTGATTGAGGGGGAGCCTCCGTCTTTACTCACCAAATACCCCTTGATTCCTAGTGGTTTGACTTTTGTTGTGCTTAGATTCTCTTGCCAGAGGTCCAGCTATAAGATCACTACTAGGATTTGAATCTTGTGTTTGTCGAACTCCAAGAGTCACACACACACTTTTATCATGGGATATATGATTTTCACATAATGCATCACTTTCTTTCATTAGGAATCTTCTATAGATTGTGCACATTGTGTTTTCTAGTAATTGTGCTTCTTGGATCATTTTGTGTGTTTTTAAGGTACACATCTGGAATTCCTTACTTGCTCCACCATATTATTTTTGTCGTTTTTTTTCTTGTTCATTGTTTTTAGTGAGGGGAAGTTTGGTTTATCATTGCAAGAGTTTGTTAGCATGAACACTTTGTTTTGTTTAGTACGGGAGATTGGCATTAGTTGGTTTGCATATTGCTTTGCATTGGCTTCTTTATTGTTTGAGCTTCCTTTGTCAATTCGTGAAAAAAAAAAAAAAAAGGGGATTAATGTTGTCCGGTGTGTCTTAGGATTTCATGTATTCATGTCATGTGTCGGGTGCATAAGTCTTAGTTTTCATCTATCCATGCTACATGTTCTTAAAATCTTCAAGCCGCATCTATTCATGTTTTCCATCTCATACTTCAAGATAATCTTGTCATATGTTTATTGCTTTTTCATATACTCTTGTGGCACTAATAGTTGTTTTGGAGATTGTGGCACTAATAGCTGTTTTGCAGATCTTAATCTTGAGAAAGAAGTTTGTGTTTGTTGGTTGTAATGGGTTGGGGTGATTAGGATTTTATTTGTTAGGTGTGTTTTGTCACGGCATTGCCAAAGGGGGAGATTGTTAGGTTTTATTATTGACAATCCCGTTTGACAAGGATTTCTTTAAGAAATTGATTTTCTTCCAAAACTAGGATTACTTTTGGATTTCTATAAGTAATTGGATTTCTTCCAAAACTAGGATTACTTTTGGATTTTCTATAAATAGTTGGTTTTCTCCCAAAACTATTTAATTCCTCCAGATCTTCTTTTTGGTTCTTAAGGTTTATATTTGGGGATATTTTGTTAGTTTTCTTTGATGTTTTATTGAGTATTCAACTCATGGTTTAAAGAGAGTACATCAAAGGTTTTGTTTGTTATACACAAGAGAGAGAGAGTTGTTCTTCGGTGGATTCTGAAGAATTCGAGCTTGAAGCTTCGGTGGATTCTAGAGTGGCTCATCGTAAAGACAATTCCGAGGTGAAGATGGGGTTGGAAGAGGCACATAGAGTTGGTTCAATTAGGCGTGGATTCGCTAGGTATTGAGAGTATACCTGTGTAATTCCTTTAAATCTTCTTAGTGGATTGTTTTGTGGCTGTTGCCCGTGGTTTTTTAATCACAGTTGGAGGTGTCCAATTGTGATTTTTCCATGTTAAAATCGTTGTGTTGATTTGTCTTGATTGTTTGATTGGGATTGTTATATACTGCTAGAAATTGTTACATAATCACAAATCAATATCTAGGGGATTTCTAATTTTTTCAAAGGTTTTATCACAGACTTCGACGTTCCAACGCCTGAGGAGCTCCCGTTTGAAATTCTATCATCATTTGATACAAAGAATACAACAGTATACCCAAATGAACTCATTCGCAAACCTGCCAACGAAGATAATCCATAAGTAGTACTAATAATAATAATAATAATCCTCCTCCTCCTCCTCATAATAATAATAATAATAATAATAATAATAATAATAATGACAATAACAACAATGATGACCAACTCCAATACTGATATTCATTGGTTTTATTTGCGGAGAATTTACGGAAGGATAAAACTCCACCGGCATTGTTTTTCAACATTGCCAGTCCCTAGCCTAGACAAAGGAGGAGGATTTTGTGTTAACCAAACAACCAACACATCAAAGTCCTGTCAGATTTTGAACATGAATCTGAATATGAACATGCCAGGTAAAGACTATGGCTGAATTTACTTAATTTACTTGATAATCTTGATTTTTTATTAGTTGGCTCCGTGCTTAGTTTTATTTGGAATATTTGGAATACTTGATAGTTTTAGAGTTTAGACTTTCATCAGTTACAATTTTATTTAAACTTTCATTGCATTTTCAATGTGTTGGGTTAGATTTTTTGAATTCCCAATACATTTCCCCCGTTTATGATAATTTATTGCCTATAATACCACCTGTTGGCTTTTGGCTTTTCGAAGGGTAATTTTGTAAATGCGAGCGTGCCAGCAAGGATCAATCAGTCCTTACAGAAATTATAATTGCCAACCAATTATCAGACGATTGTGTTTTAGTTCTTTCAGCCTCAATGAAGAGGACTTTTACTGGTGGCTTGACTTAGGAGAATTAAGAGAAATAACAGTTAATGTGAAGAACAATCGAAGTATTTCATTAAAATGAACACTTACAATAATTCAAACTCAGCCTCGAAGAGGTTTACAGCAACAGTCTACTTGAATCTACTTGAAACTACTCCTATGAATCGAAGTGCAGTGCTGGTATTTAAAGTGCAGGTATTTAAAGAACAAGGAAATGTAAAACTGGAAAGGAAAATATGAAATAAAGACTGGTTTGTATGATCTGAGTCTGGGGGTTTTTTCTGAGGGCTTCCCTGCTATTTATACTTGTCAAAGTGACCTTCGAACTGCACTTCGAACCGTCGAATGCTCCTCCATGATCGATGATCATGCTGCCTGGAAGTAGCCCCACTACGCCATTATTTGCAGTGAGATTCCCTCCTGTATTTGAATTTGAATATTGAGTAAACTGTTGAGCCACGCACTTTGATCTTTTACTGATCTAGTGCTACTCAGATCATGTAAGTACCAATGTTCATTGCCACGTGTTTCGATCAGGATCGAAAGACTTGAATTATCTTCCCATAATACCTTATTCTGCCACGTGTCAAACTATGATTGGCTTTACAAAATATGTAGCCAAATTACCCCCGCACTAATATACCCACTACTTGGAAATATTAGTGGATCAAAAGCTTTTCCCGCGCTTTTTGGAATGTGCATGGGATCTATCTTCAGGAAACACAACCGTCACCTATTTGATGATCATTCGCATTAACTCTCAATTTAACGAACATCCCAATACCTTCAGCATTCGAACGGACTATGGCTCAATCAACTTCGCACTCTACTGATCAAGCATACGAAGAGCCATTGAGTAATGCTATTTCCCCTCGAAAGAATCTCCACGCATTCATTAGCCACCTTTACCCACCCTTCTATATTCAGGTCATGGAGGCTTTTGCAGATTATCAACCTTTGGACTACGACCACATTGCCCTTAACCCTTCGATTTACAAATTTACAGATACAAGAAGTTCTTCCTCTAAACTCCCCTTGTACTTTGAACGAACTACACTCAAGCCTTTGCTTCAACAAGTTGCAAATATGGACTTAGGAAGTTCTTCTTCACAAACCTTTACTTGGGATGAAGCTACAACTTCCTCATCTTCTGGGGTTTCCGGATGGACAAACTGGTCAGCACCTGAGTCCTGGGACTTGAGGGAACGAATTAATCACCATTTTGTTGAGTTCACTGACCCATTAGATTTTCCTTCTTACGTTCGAAGCTCTGTGGTCTATCCTTATGTGCCTATTGACCTTCGTCGTAGTTTGGAGGAGAATCTGCTTGTGGCCTGGTACACATCCTCTATGCCCACAAGGACAATGCACACTGCCCGGCATCTGGAAGAATCACAAGGGTATACTCCTTCATTTTTGGCCAAGAAGGCAAAAATTTGCTCTTCTGACTGGCTCGACTATATTAATGCCTTTGTTCCTTCCGCTCCAGTGCCAAATCCTCCTTCTTCACCTTCTGGAATAGAAGCATCCACACCTTCTCCATCTTCTGAAGCAGAACCATCTACTCCTTCTCCATCTTCTGAAGCAGAACCATCTACTCCTTCTTCTCCTCCCACTCTTTCCTGGACAGAGAAATTAAGGCTTGCCCTTCCCATGGACAAAATTTTTCCACCTTACAAACCTCCATCATCTCCCACTCCAGCTGAGCGGAAACAAGCTCAACTTCTGCTTGCGGCTTTTTCTCACTTGCCCTTCAATGTTCTTGAGGATGACATCCCTCTCAAGAACTTTCGATGGGCCTGTGATATTCTGACTAGGGGCCATGTCCTCAATCCCATTGCCCAAGCAGAACTTCACATGTTTTTGGACCAACTTCCGCTACTCCTCCACTGGCATCAGAATTCCAAGGCCACCATCCAATCTTTGGATCAACTTTCATCTCTCCGAATTCATGCCCAGTACGAAGCAGAAAACTTCATCGAAGACTTCGATGACTTCAAAAATAAAGATTCTGCGTATTGGGATGATTTGGTCATAGATGAATTGGAACAAAATTTGAGGGAAGAGGCTTTCGAGACAAAGGCTGAGGAGCTCTATTATGAAGTGAGAGCACATCAACTTATGCAGCCAACATTAGAGGAGATAGAAGATATAATAAAGAAAGAACAAATATTCATTGATCATTGTTGGACAAAGTTCCATGATCTTGTTATTTATTCTATTCCTTATTTTTATGAGCTTGAATTTGTACCCAAATGAGGATACTCAATGTAATTGTCTTGGCTTTAACACAAACAGAGTCTCTTTGCATTTGACATTGTTTGCCTCTGTTTCCTTTTTGTCTTCAAAAGCCAACTTATAGCTTCGAATTGAACAATCTCACCTTTCGAATCTAGACTCAATTGTTCAATGAAACGCTGAAAAAACCAACATGTCTTTTTCCAACTTATGGAGTATAATTGACAATTCTGGCTGATATCATCTGGAATTAACGCTTTGAATTTTAACAACATTACTCCTCAAAAATAACTATAACCAATATATATGGTCATGGTTAATATAGCCAATAAATTTCAAATTGACTATTTTGCTTCGAAGAGTAATCCACACTGTTTTAGGTTCAAAAAGCAATTCCTTCTTGTATATATGGAAACCAACAATTGGTTTTAATGCTTCGAACAGTGCTCATCCTTAAAGGATCCAATAACCCTCAAACAGGTCTTTAAACCCTTTGAAGTGGACCAATATTCGAGCATTCTAGCAATTATGTAGTACGCTTCGAAGCCGACTTATGTATTTCGAAGCCGTTGTTATTTGATTTTTTGGCGCCAAAATCTCATTTCGAAGCCAAATATCTTGCTTCGAAGCTGGCGTCAATACCCGGAGTGTGCTTTTTCCCTCCAAAACTATCAATATTGGAAGAGGCTCTTCGTATTCGTACTTTTAGTACTTAACGACTAATGCAATATATTCCGGACACAAAGCTTTTCTTTAAAACCCTTTTGCTTCGTGTTTCTGAATCACTTGCTCTTTTAACATTCAAACCCTCATATCTTTCACTTCTCTTTACTTCCCCTTTCCTTTTCGAACATCATACCATCCATGGCTTCTTCTTCACCAGAAGTTCCAATCATCGAACGCGTGAGCTCATCCGTAGCTTTGAAAAGGCTCATTGATGTGGAGTGCGAGAAGTATAGGCTGGGGGAAAAAGCGCCATTGATGGGCGTGTCTTTATCCCTCGTCGTCATGAGCAAGACTATGTGCTCGGGCCAATCTTCAAGGAGATCCTATTGAACTCCCAGCTCTGTACCCTCGCCTGGAAAACCAATGTCTCCTATATGAAGGTGGTCTTGATTGGAGGAGCTGGAGGATCAATCGCCCCCACCGATGTTGGCCCACGATGAGACCAGAGTGGCAAGAGTGGTATGATCGGGTTATCCCTGCGAGGACACTGGACCTTCAAGAGCTCTGCCTTCTCGACGCTCTTCGACTATCAAGGGTAACTATCACAGAGGACCCTTTTTAATCCCTGCTGCTTTATGCTTTTGGAACCCTATCTTTAATTTCTTTCAATTTAAATGTGGGATGATGGCTCCTACTGTTCTTGATATTTGCCATTTACTAGGAGTATCCCCCATTGGTACCATTATTACACCCGATTTCCCCGATTCAACAGTCTCTTTCTCCTCCCCTCTCTTAACTTATCTTACAGCGATTTTGTTAAAGCTGAAAATAAAAGAGAGGGCCCAGTAACCGATAGGGAGTTCTTTTCCTTCTTGTTATACTGGCTTTGCAAATTCCTCTTCTGCACTTCTTCACAAAGAATTATGCCTGAATTTGCTCCACTTGCCAAAGCCTTTGTTTTGCAAAAAAGAGTAGCCTTAGCCCCATACATTCTTGGTCATGTATACAGAGTTTGTTCCCTTTTTTTGAGAAGCCCTTAGATGCTAATCAAGGGGGGCCATTCTGGATCCTTCAGCTTTGGCTTTTTGCTTATTTCACTGAACTTCAATCCAAATGCCTTAAATTTTCTGGGTTACATTCTCTTACCCATGGCATAAGACTAGCCAATGCTGCCCTCTATCCTTCTTCTTTTGCCTTTTATTTCTCTTTTTTTCATCAACTACCAGCCGAACTTCCTGCTCACCGCTTCCGTCCTTTCGAGACCAACATAGGTCCACCTTGGTTGAGTCACTTTTTGAGTGACAGGCTCTGTGCTTCGCCAATTCATAAAGACATATGGGCCTCCCTTCTGCTTCCTAGGGAGCTGTTTATTGGGACTACAAACCCCAGGGCTTATAAATGTATAGCTGAACCTTATTGTCCTGCTCAATTCGCTAGACAATTTGGTTTCACACAAGGGGTCCCAATACCTCTCTGCAGCAACACCAACCTGAGCCTTACCAGAAGATCTGAAAGTTAGGAAATCAAGGTGGAGGAGGCAACTTCAAATTTATGGATGACTTGGCTAATTTTGAATTCACTCCTTTCTTCCTGCGGGACTGCATTGAAGAGATACCAACAGTGGTGGGACAATAATATGGAATTCTATTAGCCATTTCACCATAAAAAACCTATTGGAGGTATTAGATGTGTCCAAGCCCAAAGGAGCTGAGACTGTCCCTTCCTCTACTGTGCCTCCTACAGCTCAGTCCATCCCTGCTACCTCAACTCCTTCGAAAGCTACTCGGGCTGCTTCAGAAAAAGTATATACTTTCAACTTCTCTTTTTCCTTTTGAGTCTCTTGTTTGTTTCCTTTATACTTATGCTTTTGGTGCAGGGTCCCTGCAAGAAGAATCTCCTAAGAGCTGAGACTTCAGCTATTCTCAAAAAGGAACAGCAGAAACAAAAAAGGAAGCTGATCCTCCTTCTGAGGAATCTGAAACTTTGGGAGAAGAAGCAGTCGAACAAGAGCAAGAGTGCCTTACAAAGAACAAGAGACAAAAGGTGGCTACCTTTCTTCTGATATCTGAACATCCTTCTCTCGAGGCAGACATTATAGTATTGGAGAAAGAACTAACCTTAGAAAATCTGAACCCCAGATTGAAGAGAAGGGGATTGAAAAGGAACCAGTAGTGTCCCCACCAAGGGGAAGAGGAGAAAAAAGACTACTGTCTCTCCTTCTGACTTTGCTGAAGACTCTGATTCTGAAACAATCGCCCAAGCAATAGAAAGGAGGAGGAAGGTGACTGTTTCGACTGCTGTCTTGGTTGAGGATCCCATTCACGAATCTGTTGCCAAGATAGTAGAGCAGGAACATCCCAAGGCAATAATTGTTTTTGAAAGGGCCGAGAAGAAAAGGCAGCAACAGTTTTTGAGAGATGAAGCTGCTGCTGCTGATGCATTACAAAGAGAAGCTGCACGAAGACAACAAACTATCGAGCATCCTCCCCTTCGCAGTTCTCCCATCAGTGCCAATACCTCTGAAACAAGTAATTTCTTTCATATTTCTACTGTTTTCCCTTTGTCAGCCTTTGTATTGAAGTTTGACATTGCTTTGCATTTCTTCCTTTTGCAGCAACAATTATCTTCCCCAGGAGGCCTATTCCAATTTCAGTTGAAGTTGACCAATTGCAACATGTGAAGGCCATCCAAATCATGCTTCCACTCCCCAAGCCTATATTCGACACACCTTCTTTGAGTCCAAGCATCCCTGCATCCCTTTTCCTTGGTTTAGAGCCATTTCTCCCTTCTTTGACTTTTGATCTGCCTCAGTTTACCTCTTCTTCGAACCTTGCTCTTCCTCCTTCCGTCTCAGAAATTCCAACTGCTGCTTCATTCCCAATGGCAGTTGACTCTTCCATAGAGGGTGCTGGTAGTTCCCCAATTCATGGTTCATCACCTGTGCCTACTTCCAGCCCCTCTTCTCTTGATTCCTTGGTGGCAAAGACCATAGAGGCTGCTAAAGATGCTCCACCTATTTCTCCTATCCCCATGCAGTCTCCTGTGTTTTCCACCACAGCACTCTCTATGCCCTTTATGTCTAGGGATGAGGTGGACATCTTCGAGGGAAGACTAGCTAGTCTATTTGACACATCCTCTACCTCCCCAACTTTCAGTGCTGAAGCTGAACCATTAACCTTGGCTGACTCCTTGCTGAAAATCTTTGAGAGCTCTTCTTCCACCAGTAGCAAGCCTTTTGCCCCTTCTATAGACTTAGACACTTGCTTGGAACTGCTGATCTCCTTTTCGAGGATCCCCTTCGAGGCTCTACAAAGGCCTATCATCAGAAATGGGTTTCTTCAGTGCTGTAAAATCGCGGAGCAGTTCGGCATGGATGTCTCAAGTCATCTATCCCAGGCTGCAGCTACTATTGATTTCTACATTAACATTTGTCATGCTGCCAATGCTGCGAATGAGAAATTGGCTAGGGATCAGAGTTTTGTCTCTCAAGTGCATACTGAAGTATCAGATCTCAAGGAACAACACTCCTCTGCCTCCCAGTTTCGAATTCAGTTGCTGGAGAAGAAAGCTCAACTTGAGGAGGAGCTAGCTGCAGTAAACCGAGCCTTGGTTCGAACTGACACTAAACTGCACATCACCAACCAAGAGCTGGCTGATCGAAAAGAGGACATGGCTGCAGCTATCCAACTGTTTCCAGCACTTAGCAGTAGGAAATCTATTGTACAAAAACAATTAAGACATTGTAATGATTTCTGGGCCAATTTGTGGCGCAATGTACTTGATTCTTTATAAAGAACAAATTTTGTCTTATCATTCGAGCAGTCTTGTGTTTTTGTATGTTTATGTTATCCCTTGTGTTTCCCAAATGGTTGGAAAATAAGGCTTCAAATATCTGCCATTGATCTTTTTGGGATGTACATACCCATTCAAATTTCTTAAATGGTAGGCCCAAAGGCAGAACTCTATGAATTTGATATGGTCCTTCCCAGTTAGGTGACCATTTGCCAAACTTATGGCTTTTAATTCCTATTGGGAGTATTGTCTTCCATACCAAATCACCTTCATCGAAGCCAATGTGTTTGACTCTCTTGTTGTAATTCTTAGCTGCTTTCTTCTTTTGGAAAAGGATGCTATTTAATGCCAATATTCTGGCTTCATCTATGCCCTCTAACTCCAAGCACATACTTTGATGGTATTGCTCAGGATCTAACTGATCTTGACATCTTACCCTCAAGGATTTAACATTAATTTCCACAGGTAGAACTGCATCATGCCCATATACTAAGGCATAAGGAGTAACTCCTGTGCTTGACCTTGGGGAAGTTCTGTAAGCCCACAAAACATCCAACAGAAGGTTATGCCAATCCCTAGGATTATCCTCCACAACCTTTTGTATACCCTTTTTCAAGGATTTATTGGATGACTTCAGCTTGACCATTGGCTTGTGCATAATAGGGTGTGGAATTAACAAGGCTAATTCCAAATTCTGCTACAAAGGACTTCACCATTTTCCCATCGAACACAGTCCCATTATCTACAGTAATGGTTTGTGGGATGCCAAATCTATGGATCAAGTCTTTAATGAACCCAATGACCTCTGTTTGGTCTACAGCCTTATATGGTTTGGCTTCGACCCATTTAGTGAAGTAGTCAGTGGCCACTAGAATGAAACAATGATGTTTCGAAGAAGGTGGGTGTATTTTTCCCATCATATCCATGGCCCACCCTCTGAATGGCCAAGGTTTCACTACTGCATGTAGGTCGTTATGGGCACATGCCTTATTGTACCATGTTTTGACATGCCTGGCAACCCTTTGCATATTCTATGCAGTCTTTAAGGATAGTTGGCCAATAATAGGAATGTTCTTCGAAGGGGCAACCATCTCATCTTTACACCAGGCTGATGAGCACCACAGATGCCTTCATGAACCTCAGCCATAGCTGTTAATGCTTCTTTTGGGCCTAAACATTCCAGCAATAAGCCATCTCCTCCCCTTTTGTAGAGAGCGTTGCCATATATCATATATTGCATAGACTGCAATTTGATTTTCCTGCTGGCCTTCGAAGATGGACCAGCCAAGTACTGCATTATTGGATGCCTCCAATCTTGTTCTTGTAAGTCATTATGATTAACTTCCAAGACCATATTCCTTTTATTCAAAGGTTGTATTAATCTTTGATATGTTGTCTGACTGATGTCCCTTTGGGTATTATCCCTTCTCTTGAAGTTCGAAGCTTTCTGAGCCACATCATTAGCTCTATTATTCAAGAATCTTGGAACATGGGTTACATTTGCTATTTGAAACTGAGAAAGCAGATGTAATGCAACAACATAATATGGTAGGATGCTTATGCTTTGACACTTGAAAATCCCTTTTACTTGGTTAACCACCAATTGAGAGTCCCAAATATGTCAACTGCATGTACTTGTAACCAATGAGGATTTCTAGCCCTACTATTAAGGCTTCATATTCAGCCTGATTATTGGAACAAGTGGCTTCATCCACTCTGAAACCATGTGTGGTTTCTACCCCTTGTGGAGACTTAATCACAATACCAATTCCAGTTAAACCATTGGCTTTCGATCCATCGAACCACATCTGCCATGGCTCAACACTAGCCATACCAAGCTCCATTATCTCTTGGCTCTCTGTTTGAGATGGATGGTCTGCCAGAAAATTGGCTAAGACTTGCCCTTTTACTGCCCTTTGAGGGACATATTCTAGATGAAATTCTGATAAGGCTAGTATCCACTTGCCAATTCTTCCCCTCAACATAGGTCTGGATAACATGTACTTAACCAAATCTGTGGTTGCAATTACCAAGACAGTTGTAGGTAAAAGATAATATCTTAATTTCATTGCAGCAAAATACAAAGCAAGACACAGCTTTTCAACAGCTGAATATTTACATTCACAAGAATTTAAAAACCTACTAAGGTAATAAATAGCTTGCTCCTTGCCTTCTTCATTGTCTTGGGCCAAAAAAGCTCCCAATGAATCTTCTGCTGCAGCTATGTACAACTTCAAGGCTTGTTCCCTTTGGTGGCATCAGCACTGGAGGGTTGGCCAAGTAGGCTTTAATACCTTCGAAAGCACTTTGATGCTCTGCTGTCCACACAAATTCCTTCTTCATCTTTCATGCCTTAACAAGGAAGAAAATACTTTAGTTTTCCCTGCAGTGTTAGAAATAAACCTTCGAAGAAAGTTAACCTGCCCCAGGAACCTTTGTAATTCTTTCTTACTTGATGGAGGCCTAGCTTCAATGATGGCTTTAGCTTTATTCTGATCAATCTGTATTCCTTTCTTGTGCACTACATAACCCAAGAAGTTTCCAGATGATACACCAAAAGCACACTTAAGAGGATTAAGTTTCAACTTGAACTTCCTCATTCTTTCGAAAGCTGCTTCTAAATGAAACAAATGCTCCTCCATGGACTGGGATTTCACTACAATGTCATCAATGTAGCATTCTAGATACCCTCCAATGAGATCATGAAAGATAGTGTTCATAGCCCTCTGATATGTAGCCCCAGCATTCTTCAGACCAAATGGCATTTTAACCCATTCGAAGGTGCCAATATTCCAGGACATCTGAATGCTGTCTTGTGGATATCTTCCTCTGCAATGCATATTTGGTTATAACCAGAGTGGCCATCCATCATCGATAAAACTTGATGTCCTGCTGAACTGTCTACCAGCAGATCCACTATAGGCATAGGGTACTCATCTTTAGGAGTTGCTAGGTTTAAGTTTCTGAAATCGATGCATACCCTCATTTTGCCATTCTTCTTAACTACAGGCACAATATTAGATAGCCATTCAACATACCTGGCTGTCCTAATAAAGTCTGCCTTGAGTAGTCTAAGAATTTCTTCCTTGACCTTCTGAATTACTTCTGGACTCATCCTTCTTGGTTTCTGCTTGTATGGCTTGAAATTGGGCTTCATAGGGAGCCTATGTTCCACCAAAGATCTATCCAATCCTGGTAGTTCATTATAAGACCATGCAAAGCAATCTTTGTATTTCTTTAAAACAACCAATAACTGGTCTCTGTCCAGAACATTCAAGCAAGTACTTATATAGTGGGCTGCTGCACAGAACCCTCCCCTAAATTCACCTCTTCTCTAAGGGGTCTTGCGTCTGAGGACTTATCGAAGCTTCTTCTCTGGTTTCTTCAACCTTCGAAGCAAGCTGTTCGCCTTGTTTTGCTCCTAGGTTCTTTAATTCGACATCTCTGCCCTCTTCCTCATAGACAAAATCTGTCCATAAGGCGTCTTCTTCCTGTATCTCCTGGACTTTTGTTTCAATGTCCAATGCACAGTATTTATCAAGGGTCAAACTTCTGACCTGTTGCTGTTCTTGTTTACAGCCAATTATCATGGCCTCTCTCTCTTGCTCTGTACTTTCTGGACTATTGCTTTTACGTCCAATGATGAGAATTTAATCAAAGCCAAGGACTTGGCTTCTCGTCTTCACTTTTTTGCCTATAACCAGGCATCATTGTCATCTTTCACGACAACCTCTTCATCAGCACTTTCTTGGACTAAGTGCTTCAGGTGTGTCACTTCCTCATCAGCCGTCACTTCGGCTGAGCCATCAGCTTTCCTCAGTATACTGAGTGGTGTCACTCCCTCAATATACAATTTGGCCTCTGCAAAGTCTGCACAGGCTATGAAGGTTGAGGATCTGCATCAATCTCCTCTGTCTCTCCATTGCCCAGGGCCATCATGATCTTCTGATGCAAAGAGGAAGGCACACATTTGTTGGTGTGGATCCAATCTCTCCCAAGTAAGGCATTATATTTGGCATTGCTGTCGATGACGAAGAAAGCTGTCATACAATCCCTGGTCCCACACTCAAATTAATAGGCAGAATCCCTTGAGCCATCTGCTTATCTCCAGCAAAGCCAGCAATGGTTGTGCTGGTTGGGATCAACCTGGGATTCTTCTTCCCTAGTTTCTTCAAAGAAGATTTCGGTAATAAGTTTACCGCTGCCCCATTGTCTATTAGGACTCGGTTTAGCTGTATCCCATCAAAGAAAGCCTTGATGTACAAAGGCTTGACATGTTGGGTCATGGAATTTGAGGGGTATTCAAAAGGATATGAGAGGTTGATGCTCACCTCTTCCTCGCTTTCACACTCAGTTTCCATTGGAGTAGCCATTTCAGGAGCATCCTGTACCATACTCACTTGTGACTCCTCGCTAGAGACAGGAATTGGATCCATGTCTTGGTCACCTGATCCTCATTTTCAGCCTGGAATTCATGAGGTAGTATGTGTACCATGTTGACTGATACAGGGGGAAATGAGCCAAACTGGATGGCTGGCTGTACCTTCTTTCCCTCTTGGCTACCTTGCTCAGTGTCTTCAGCAGCATCCTCCATGCTGCATTCTGGTATTTCATTGATAACTGATCCCTTCGAAGGATCCTTCTCAACTGGTTCTTCAGTCAAAATGTTTCAGCCATGAAGGCTTCGAACATTCCTTCTTCTGCTATTTCCTTCTCTTGGCTCATGCCAATCTCTTCTTCCGTTTCACTATCACTTTCCATCAGAGCCTTCTCCAGCCCTGCCAAACTAGACTTCTCCCTGGCCCTTAATTCAGAATGAACTTGGGCCAATTGTTCTCTGCTACAAACCACTTTACTTTGTAAAGTCGGTTTTGGAGCATGGTCTGACTTCGAAGTTTTCTTTTTTCTGTCTTGTCCTGTGAAGAACTCTCTCCACCTTCTTTCAGATCTTGCTGGTACTGGGTGTACCTACGCTGAATCTTCCTCCTTTGTGATCTGGAATAACTGGAACCATATTTGGTTCCTTTGTCTTTGGGTGTTTCAGCAATACCCAGTTGTTCGGAGCCACCAAAGGAGGTTTGACCATCCTTCCTGTGATTCCAACTTCTCTCCTGGCAGACAATTCCCTAGGTTTGTTTTGCATTACAAACCAATCTGGAACTCCAGGCACCCAAGAGCTTACTGATTCAGATGTCGAATCACCCTTTTCCACCTTCGAAGCCATCTTCGAAACTGGCCGTGGAGGTAAGTGCTTGGTTCTGATCGCATGCTTGAGCTTGATTCTGGCCTTTGATGGAGGTGGCCATTTTCTGTTCTGTGTGAGGTTGGTCTGGGGGCCAATCTCTGGCTTTAGTCCCATAACCTGAACTCCTCTCCAATCTTCTTTCGGAATGGCTACTCTCCATTCTGTAGTAGTTAGGTGGCCTAGATTCATGCAAGGGCCTCTTGCCTTTATCACGCATTCTGTCTACTGCAGGCTCAACCACTAAAGGTCGCTGCCTATCACTAGCCGGATACGGCCTTTTGTTGTAAGCATTGGTTGACTTAGGGCGTCTCTGAACATCCCTATAGTATTGCTTCCCATCAATTGGAAGCCCCTTCAACCATTTGTAGCTTAGTCTGCATCTGGGACACATCCTCTGCATTACAGCTGCTTCCAAGGAATCGTCATCCAGTACTTCTTCATCAGAGTGTTCCTTCTGATGTGAGAAACCTTGTCCAACAACTGGCGGGTTTCTAGTCTCCTTCTTGGCAGCTGTCTGGTTGGCAATATGCATTTGCACATTGACCTCTCCAATTCCTGCAGAGATAGATTCTGAAAGTTTGGTACAACCACATTAGCCGCGCTTTCTCCAACTTCTGGAAACGGGTTACTGTCAATTCCCATGGCTTTCTCTGTTTTGGCTGGGAACTTCAGACTTCTTCCTTTCCGGATTTGCTCTTGGATCCTGTCTCGAAAAACAATGCAGTTTTTAGTCGAGTGAGACCAAGAATTATGCCATTTACAGTATGCTTTTCCTTTAAGTTCATCAAGAGATGGCAGTTTTACCCCTTTTGGTAACTTAAGGAAATTGGCTGCAAGCAAATGATCAAAAATGTCATCTGCTTTTGTTAAATCGAAAGAATACTTTCTGTGAAAGTCTTTCTTTTTAAACTGCTGGTCGATGGTTGTATCCTTATGAATTAATGCTTCACAGATTACGGGTTCTTTGCCCACAATCTCTGCTGCATCGATTCATAATTGGGATCTCTATAATATGTCTTATACGAAGCATTGTTTCGATCTTGTTCTTCTTCTAGTAATGCTTCATATCGAGACACCTTATAGGTTAGTTCGACCAAATCCCTGAATTCAGTTGAATCAAACTTCTTTCGAAGCCTGAACTCTAAACCGTTTTGAGCCAATCTTACAAATTCTGGCTCTGGAAGGATGACTCTACATTTATTTCGAGCCCTTTTAAATCTGGCAATGAACTGAGTAGCCTTTTCTTCAGGCCTTTGACTCAATCTTGCCAAGTCTGCCATGGACACCTCTGGCTCCGATTGGAAGAATTGGGCATGAAATGCCTCTTCCATTTGTTGCCAATTTTGAATGGAGCCAGGTGTAAGGTTGATATACCATACAAATGCTCCCCCAGTTAAAGAGTTTGGAAATAATCTCAGTTTTATGTAGTCATGATTAGTGAATTCACCACATTGAGCAGCGAATCTGGCAATATGCTCTACTGTCGATTGATTTCCAGTTCCATAGAATAGGGTAAAGTCTGGTATTCTGAATCCTCTTGGGTATTCATGTACCCTATCTACCCACTCTGGGTATGGTTTTCTGTATACAGGAGTCTGGACCCCCGAGCCATTGGTCCACACATCTCCCTAACAATATCAGCAATTTGGTCCCTAGGGACCATATTTTGGGCTTGCTGAGCCACTACTGGAGGGACAAACACAGGGTTTGGTGGACAAACTTGTGCCTGTGGTCCTCTTGGTCCAAAAAGTGGTATATTTGGGACTGGTTGCCCCTGTGGTGCAGGTTGCTGTTGAGGGTATGGGTAACCCCTTTGAGCCTGTCCTGCGAAAGGACCTGTGAAAGGTGCTGGAACAGGTATTGTGTCCCTTCCATTTGTGGGAAAACCTTCCAACCCCCCGGGTATAATTCGAATAAGGGGTTATTGTACCCCCTAGTGCCAGGTATGGCTTCGAACATGGGATTTGCCACCATTCTTATGCCATTTTCTTGTACTTGGCCAGATCCACCACTTGTGTGGCTTCACTGTTGAGTACTGAGGCATTTTGGCCTACTACAGGCCTTGAAATGGGTTCATACCAAGACTGAGGCGATGGTCTTTCATAGTTCTGAGTACTAGTCTGACCATTAAATTGTCCATTAACTTGCATAGGCTGTTTTTCTCTAGCCAATCTTTGCTGAGGGACATTTAAAATTTCCTCTGTGTGTCTTGTATTTGTTGGTTGGTGATTATTCATTCGATCCAAAAAGGATGTTGCCCACCTTTCCATTGTGTTCATTAATTGTTGTCCCATAGCATCTACCAAGCCATCCCATGGGTTTGTTGGCTGGGTAGATGGAACGGTGGATGGTCCAATTCCTTGGTTTCGTCCAATATTATGAACATATGGTTCTTGTCCAGAAGTACTGGTCTGTTCGACCAAAGGTTCTGATAGCATAGGAGTCTCCACAGGATGTGTTACCACATTCTCCTCTGGATTAGGTATCTCTACCTCTCCTTCTACGCCTTCTTCCAGGCGTTCATTTTCTCCTTGTCGTCTTCGTCTAGCCATTTTAACAAGTCCCACTGGGCGTGCCAAAAATATATGTTGGCTTTTTGGCTTTTCGAAGGGTAATTTTGTAAATGCGAGCGTGCCAGCAAGGATCAATCAGTCCTTACAGAAATTATAATTGCCAACCAATTATCAGACGATTGTGTTTTAGTTCTTTCAGCCTCAATGAAGAGGACTTTTACTGGTGGCTTGACTTAGGAGAATTAAGAGAAATAACAGTTAATATGAAGAACAATCGAAGTATTTCATTAAAATGAACACTTACAATAGTTCAAACTCAGCCTCGAAGAGGTTTACAGCAACAGTCTACTTGAATCTACTTGAAACTACTCCTATGAATCGAAGTGCAGTGCTGGTATTTAAAGTGCAGGTATTTAAAGAACAAGGAAATGTAAAACTGGAAAGGAAAATATGAAATAAAGACTGGTTTGTATGATCTGAGTCTGGGGGTTTTTTCTGAGGGCTTCCCTGCTATTTATACTTGTCAAAGATGACCTTCGAACTGCACTTCGAACCGTCGAACTGCTCCTCCATGATCGATGATCATGCTGCCTTAGAAGTAGCCCCACTACGCCATCTCTTGCAGTTGAGCTTCCCTCCTGTATTTGAATTTGAATATTGAGTAACTGTTGAAGCCACGTCACTTTGTATCTTTTTACTGATCTAGTGCTACTCAGATCATGTAAGTACCAATGTTCATTGCCACGTGTTCGATCAGGATCGAAGACTTGAATTATCTTCCCATAATACCCTTATTCTGCCACGTGTCAAACTATGATTTGGCTTTACAAAATATGTAGCCAACACCACCATAATCACTATAAAGTGTATTGCTTTGTACAGTGATTAACAGTTTAACGATTTTAATTGTGAACCTCAATTCAAAACTTCCTCCAAATGGGTTTATTGTACACAAAGTGATATGATATCTGGGTGCTTTAGTTTATTACTTCCCTGTGTGCTCTATTTGTTTTTGGCTCTCCTTTCTGGGATAGATCTGTTTCTTTCTATAAAGAACTTTTTCTATTGGTAATATGGAGAGTTCCTAATTAAAAGAAAAATTTCAGAGACTTGGCATTTTAACATTTATGTGTAATATGGCAAGAGATTTTATATATATATTTTTTGCACCTTTTTAAGGGAGTATAAAATTACTATAGTTGCCTTCATGAAATAATTATTCATTATTGCTTATCAAATGGCTTTGTTATCTGTTGATTTTTTTTTTTTTTGGCATAAATTTATGTTTGGATTTTCCAAGTGATAAATAGTGAACTATAGTAATTTATGATTATAACGGGTTTTGATTTTGGTTTTAATTTCATCTCTAAAAAATTGAAGTCGGTTAGAAAAGAGAAGAGTTTAAATTTGGACAATTATTGTGCTCCGATTTAATTTTATCATTTTAATGTGATCGTTAATATACATCTATTCTAAACATTGGGTTGGCCTTTTTCTTTTCTTTTTTCTTAGATGTTTATTTTTTTATTTCTTCTCCTCTTGATTGTAGTCCGTTAAGCATTTTCTATCCATGGCAGTTATTTATTTAAATAAAAATTTAAATTTTATTATCTGATTTGGTAGCAACTGATTTGGAAATAACATTTCATTGCCAATGAAATCCATGTTAACTTTTATTATTGCTAATTTTTTGTTTCTTGATGTCTAAAATTATATAACTAAACAGTAGGTATGGTTGTTTTTTCATTAGTAATCAAGAAAGCTTTTTGGGAAATGGTAACAAAGAGGTAGAAAAATAATTCAAGCTACAAACAAGGCATGTTTCTTTCCCTGATTAGTGGTTAATTATATCCACAAACAGGGTATGTATCTTTCTATGATTGTGTTATGCATGGATTGGGCATGTATCTTTCCTTGGTGTATGTTTTCATTTGACTGTTGTTTTGGGCCAATATTTTTTATTTGACTGTTGTAAATTATCTACCTTTCATTTGTGCACCAAGTTTTTCATTTGACTGTTTTGGGCAAATAAGCCTAAAATTTTCAAATAGAAATAATGGAATTGGGTTGGTTGAATCTTGAATCAACCCAATTCAATTAGAAATTTAAAATTTATTAATACAATTAGGTAGTTTTGTTTCTTGAGTTACCATGAGGCTAATCCAAATAAACCCCAATTCCACTCTATTTTTTTATGGGTTCATTATATTTCATTAAAATTGTATATTAAAAATAGCCCCATCACTTTTGATTTAAATTACAAGTCAAGTTATAATGTTTCCTCACGTGTCATTTATGAGAGGTGCCAAAGATGGCTTCGGTGGTGAAGGTGAACCTGATGATAATGGGTGAAGGGTTTAAAAGTATAATTAATTAGTGTTAAAGAAGCCTGTTAAAGTCATTTATAATTTTTTAAAATGTTAAACTCACACACTCAAAAAAAAAAAATTTGTACCATTCAAATGTAATATATTTGTTGTGTGATTCTAAAAAGAAAGGGAATGTTTTTTTCTTGTCATTGTCCTTTGAAATTAAACCTATTTGAAATTATGAATAAGAGCCTAATTATAAATGCATTGCAGTTTCTTCATTTTCATTTTGGTTTCAGTTTGAGAGTTGAATGAAATTGTTGTCATTGTGCTGGGAAGTAATATTTTCCTGTCATTGTCCTTTGAATGTTGCAAACATATTGATTTCTTGATGTGCTTGAATTCTTCTTTCCTTAAATTCTTCAGTTGAAGTTTCTAGCGTATTTAAAATTTGTCCTTCAACTTTTTTCGTTTTATTGTTTCTTGAATTCTTCTTTCCTTCATAGAGGAGATATTATATAAATTTTTCTTCACTCTCATTGCAATATACAATTGTTACTAACAGAAATTTCCTCAATGGGTTTGAATCATTAATTTCTGAAATCCCTCGCTCCTCTTTCTTTGTTGATTTCATTGTTTTTACCAGTTATAAAACAAAAATTTCTGACTCTAGAGCAGGAACTGAACTAATTCTCACCAAGGCAATCTCTTTCTCCTTCTCTTTCTGCTCTGTTTTGTTACCCACAAAAGGTGCAAAATAAAAACATTTGATTTTTGGTATTATAGGTTTTTAATTCTTGGAACTCTAGAAAATGAAAACCTTAACATCATTTTGATAGGTAAGAAAACCCACCATTTTGATAGAAATTTGTTAGAAACCTTTTTTTATTCTTCAAGTCACTGTCTCACTTCTTAGGGGTTTGTTTGGTTGCTCACTTCTTAGCATTTCATTACACCATGTTAACCCATTAAAGCTATCCTAATGCTTTAATAGGGTAATTAGCTTCCATTAGGAATGAAATTGTTCAATAGGGAAATAAATTCTTTAATAGCATTTCTTTAATGGGGAAATAAATTTTTTAAGATCTAATATTGTCATTTCTAAGTTACTAAAAATGATATGATGAAAACAAATCCATTTATTTCCTATTGCATAAGATTTGTTTAGGGTGCACTACAATATGTCATATGGTTGCTTGGTCTAATTATTACTTCCATTATTTTATTTATTTTTTTTGTTTAACAGGGGAGCTCTGGTTTTGGTTAGTTTACTTTTTTTTTGGGGGGGGGGGAGGGGGGGAATTTGCTTGGGTTTACTCGCAGTGTTTATAAAAATAGATCATGCTTTAATTACATCTGAAAGTCATGTGTTCAACCCTTTACTTGATTGGTATATTCAATTACAACTCTATGTTTTGACATGTGTCTTGGATATTGTTGACTTGGTTAAATGGATTTCATATAACATGATGACTTGGTTAAATGGATTAAATAGAATGATTATTTGATTAGGATGTCTTTCTTTTATTTTATCAAGCAAAAGAAGACACAACATAACATAGTATATTGCATTTGTTGTCCTATTGTTCTTTCTACTTGGGAGTTGATTATTTAAAAACATGGTTTTGTTGGCCAGGAAAACATGTGTGCTCATTTTTTGTCAAGCGCTTCGAAGAAGGTAGTAAAACTAGAGGAGGAAAACATGTTAAGATCATTTTTCTTTCTTTTTATTTTTCTTAGGTACAACAGAAAAAATAAAA
The DNA here is from genome assembly GCA_030407325.1 of Camellia japonica. Taxonomy (NCBI): domain Eukaryota; kingdom Viridiplantae; phylum Streptophyta; class Magnoliopsida; order Ericales; family Theaceae; genus Camellia; species Camellia japonica. The sequence continues at coordinate 13,870,856 of JAPPVO010000019.1, read as the reverse complement.
GGCTAAGCCCTCTCCTCTCCACTGGTGGTTCATTGACCACCAAGATGTCTTCAGGTTGCTTCGCTCTAAATTTGGCCAAAGCATCAACACACAAGTTCCCTTCTTTGTAGATGTGGTGTATGGTATTGATACTATAAAGCCTATTGGGTTTATACTAGCAACAGTTGATGGCAATTGGATGACTTTAAAATCTTTTTAATTTGGCTATTTTTTAAAATCTTTTTATTTTTATTTTTTTTAAACAGTGTGCTCTATTGGTTTTGGTTAACACTCTTTTCTCTCATTATTTCACACATAAAGCCTATTGGGTTTTTGTCACTACATGCACAATTGGATACTGATTTTAATCAATACATATGTTGATTTTTAATGGGTAAGTTATATTAATATTTGATAGCCTGATGAGTGGTGGTTTTTTTTGGGACATACTATTGCTAGGACTAATAAGAAGGAATTGGGAGTAGTTGCATTTTACATTGAGGTTGGTCTCGGAATTTTGTTTTGTCAATATTATATTTGGACTATGTTTTATTGGATTGAATTGTTCTTCTATGCAACAGTCACCATAAAGTTACACTTTATCTATAAGGCATTGGTATAAGTTGGGATTAGAGTATATTTGGGAATGGATTTAGTCACAAGTAGATTATCTATTGGATGGCTCTGGAAGCCTTTTACTTTGCCCATTTTTTAGGAAATAATTTCGATTTCTTTGTTAAGATTTTCCATTTAATGAATATGGGAGTGCCTTTCTCCCTTTAATAATTAGTTTTCCTAAATTTCAGTTTGTTTCTTTCCGCCATTTTCATGTTGTGTTGTGTCTTTTTATTGTAGGTCATTAATTTATGGGTTTTCAATATAATCAAAGGTATGAACTCTAAACGATTTTTTTTATTATATCAGTTTCATTACTTTAAAATTTTAGCAAATTTATTTATTTTTGGGTCTATTACTTATTGGGTCTTTTGTTGGATCTTTTGGTATTTGTGGCCCCCTTCCCCCTTCCTCCTCTTCTCTCCTTAATCTTTCTTTCTTTGAATGGTGGTATTGTGGAAGTCTTTGTAGCTTTCCTATGAGTGGTTTTGGTAGATGTTAGAGTTGTATAATGAAATAGAATGACTTTTGCATGATATGAGAAGCCTATTAACAGCATCATTAGAATGACTTTTGCATGATATTTTGGTTTCTGTATTTTGCTATTTGTTATGGCTCTGGGCTGTGAACTCCCTAGCATAGTTTCCCACCCATAAAAAAGTGTTGGCTTGACTATTTCATATTTAGTGGTTGGTCTTTCATTCTTAACTGGATGATTAGTTTTTTTTTTGTTTTTAATAAGCAGCAATGATTATTCTTTTGTGCCAAAATGTTCATTCACCATTCCTCTTATGTGTGAAGTTTGTCATTTTGAATTGATTTGTTATAATTGAGTTCTATAGCACAGTGAAATTGTTGTCATTTTGAATTGATTTATTTTAATGGAGTTCTATAGTGCAGTGAAATTGTTGTCATTATTTTAATTGACCTTCCGTTGAATTGATTTATTTTAATTGAGTTTTGTATTGTGTGCAGTGAAATTCATTTTAAATTGATTTATTACAAGTGAATTCCATAGCACGTGTGGTACCAAAAAAATTATTGATCGTGCCTTCAGGCACGAGTTATCCCTAATCTGAATGAACCTAGGCTTTGATTTGTGTATTTTGTTAGTGTTTATAATTTTTTTGACTTACTCTTATATTTTAATTTGCAATATTGGTGAACATTATAAATCTTATATGTTTGTTTCTTAATATGCATTAAGGCTAGGGGAGTTGTTATTTATTTGAGTTCTGTATAGCGTGTGGTACAAGTAAAATTGTTACAAGTTCTTTGAGAAGAATAGTATTTCTTCATATTTTTTCAATAGTTTTATCAAAAAATACTACAGATCCCATAAATCTCAACATGATACGTATAAATTATAATTGTATTTTGATCACACCATTATTTACACCGTGTCTTCAGGCACGGGCATACGCTAGTATATATTATATTAAAAGTAATATTTTTTCCATACTGAGATGGTACATTATATAAGTTTACTTTTTTTTAACAGAGCAACGCCAGTCTCTTTATATATATATATATATATTTTAGTTTTTATTTCTTTTGAACAAATCCACATAAATCCCAATTTCAATTACACAATACTTCTCTCTTTTCACAAATCCAGATAAACTAAAAAACCCAATTCAAGTTTTACACATCTATACTATATATTAAGTAAAAGGGGGTTTTTAACCCTCAAGGCCTGTGGGAGCTCCAATATGCCAATCCTAATTTTCTAATTTTTTGTTTTTTTTAAAAAAAAAAATTAACCTCAGCATTTATTAATTTCTCTCAACCCACAAGACTTTTTGATTTCTCTCATAATTACTGCAGTACATTTTTCAAAACAAATAATTTGTATATTAAAAAAAATTTAAAACAAATATAAATATCTATATCTATATCTATCTATTTATTTATATCTATCTCTAACCCACAAGTTTTGTGGGAGTTCCAATATCTGAATCTTAATTTCTTAATTTTTTTGATTTTTTTTTGAAAAAAAAAACTTAGCACTTATTAAATTCTTCAAAGTCTTTTTAACTTCTCCAATACACACACTCTTTTTAACTTTTCACATACCTATTGCAAACAGTGAGTCTCCTTTTTGTTTTCTCCTTTTTGACTGCTCACTTCTACACTTTTAACTTCAGTGACCATGTATGCAAATAGTAAGTCTTCTTTTTGTTTTCTCCTTCTTGACTTTTCCTTTTGTTTACTATTTTAATATTGTAGTTAGATAGCGCATAAAAATATTTGTGATTTGTCTAGCGAATAAAAAATTATAATTTGATTTTTTAATATGATTGAAGTTAGATAAATATAAACCATCACAAAGAGAAAAATGTGATTATAATTAGTTGAATGATTCTTTTTTTTTTAATGTGATTGTAGTTAGTTTAATAATTCTTTTTTTTTCATTTATTTATTTTATTATGAGAAAAATGTGATGTGATTGTAGTTTGTTCAATGGCTCTTTTTTTTAATATGATTATTGTAGTTAGTTCAATAGGTTTTTTTTAATGTTATTTAATCTTTTTATTTACTATTTTAATTTTATTTTTAATATGATTGAAATTAAATAAATATAAACATTCACAAAGAAAAAAATGTGATTGTAATGTGATGTGATTGTAGCATGTTCAATGACTCTTTTTTTTAATATGATTGTTGTAGTTAGTTCAATGGGTTTTTTTTTTAATGTTATTTAATCTTTTTATTTACTATTTTAATTTTATTTTTAATATGATTGAAGTTAGATAAATATAAACACTCACAAAGAAAAAAATGTGATTGTAATTAATTCAATGGTTCTTTTTTTTTAATGTGATTGTAGTTAGTCAATGGTTCTTTTTTTCATTTATTTATTTTTTTATTATGGGAAAAATGTGATGTGATTGTAGTTTGTTCAATGGTTCTTTTTTGTGATTTAATCTTTTATTTACTGTTTTAATGGTTTTTCTTTACAATTATTTATGAAAAAAATATGATTGTAGTTAGATAGCATAAAAATATTTGTGATTTGATTTGATTTTTTTGTGATTTGATTTTTAAAGTACCAATTATTGATAATGATTAGATTGTATTTTGAAAAAAAAAATTATAATTGATTTTTTTAACTCACTGTGTTTTTTGAAAAAAAGTTATTGTGTTTTTTTAACTATCAATTCACTTAATTTGTTATTTGATTTTTAACTCACTATATTTTTTGAAAAATAAAATGGATTGTACTCATTAGGGTCACATAATGTACCAATTATTGATGATGATTAGATTGTATTTTGACCCCAAAAAAAATTATAATTGATCTTTTTAACTCACTATGTTTTTTGAAAAATAAATTATTGTGTTTTTTAATTATCAATTGACTTAATCTGTAATTGATTTTTTTAAGTGATTTGTATGATTGAAGTTATCTCCTTTTGTTTATAATTTTATTTTTTAATATGATTGAAATTAGATAAACATAAACACTCACAAAAAGAAAAATGTGATTGTAATTTGTTCAATGGTTCTAAATAATCTTTTTATTTACTATTTTAATGGTTATTTTTTTCATTTTTTTTTTTTATTATGAGAAAAATGTCATTGTAGTTAGATAGCATTAAAAAAATTGTGATTTATATGATTGAAGTTATCTCATTTTGTTTATAATTTAGTTTTTTAATATGATTGAAGTTAACTCACAAAAAGAAAAATGTGATTGTAGTTTGTTCAATGGCTATAAATAATATTTTTATTTACTATTTTAATGGTTCTTTTTTTCAATTATTTTTTTTTTATTATGAGAAAAATATGATTGTAGTTAGATAACATTAAAAAAATTGTGATTTGTACGATTGAAATTATCTCCTTTTATTTATAATTTGATTTTTTTAATATGATTGAAATTAGATAAACATAAACACTCACAAAAAAAAATGTGATTGTCGTTTGTTCAATACTTCTAAATAATCTTTTTATTTACTATTTTAATGGTCCTTTTTTTGAATTATTTTTTCTATTATGAGAAAAATGTGATTGTAATTAAATAGTATTAAAAAAAATGTGATTTGTATGATTGAAGTTATCTCCTTTTGTTTATAATTTGATTTTTTAATATGATTGAAGTTAGATAAACATAAACACTCAAGGGAGTTTTTAAGGAAAATGGGGTTTTTAACCCCAAGGCCCGTGGGAGATTCAGTATCCCAATCTGAATTTTCTAAATTTTTTATTATAAAAAAAAAAACTCAGCATTTTTTGATTTGGTTAAAATCCCTTGATCAGCATTTATTAATTTTTTTCAATCCACATGCCTGCATTTATTGATTTGGTCAAAATCTCCTGATCAACATTTAAAATCCCCTCATACAAATAATTATAGATACAATCTGTGTATAGTTACTGTAGTACCTTTTTCAACTTTTCTCATACACTATGGTTAGTGATAAGATTGTTAAATTATTTTTATAAAAAATCTTAAAAAACATAATTTATATATTAAAAAATTCTAAAACAAATATAAATATCTATAATTATCCCGTGCATAGCACGGGTGATAGGCTAGTAGAGCAACAAAATAAGAACCTAACAGATTCTAAGTTTGGAAAAAAAAAATGCTTTCCATTTACAAGTACCCATTTATAAAAATAGATCAGATTGTTTGAATACAAAATAATAAAAAAAATCAAACTTTGAATACAAAAAATCAAACTTTGAACAAACAGCAGATGAATACAAAATAAGAACCTAACAGGTTCTGTCACGACCCAAACCCGGTACCCAAAGGTTTAATGTCGTAACAAGATAAAAAAATAAATAAATAAATAAAGTAATTCGGATAATTCTGTAGTTACAGCGCAAGCGGATAAATTAAAATAAATAATTGGGTACCAACTATTTATTTAAAAGGTAATAAAACATAGTCATTGGAGTTTCACTGTATTACAAGAGTTTAATAATAGAAGACAGAAATCTTAAAAAAAACAAAATAACATAGCGATTCATTTTCCATCTTGATCCCGCTAAACCTCATCACCTGAAAGGGGTAACAGCTATAAGCACATAGCAGAGTGAGAAATATTATACTATGAGGCACAAAATGGCCATGGATATTTATTTAAGCTAAAACATTATAAATTGAGTTGAGTTGAATACACAAATTAATTAAGTGCGAGAAACTGAAATAATCGCTATAACCACGGTACATTACTAAGTGACTAGCACTACACTGGTCAATGGATCCATGACAAACACTGGGCCACAAAGTGGTCAATCACTAAGCCAATGGTTATTTAAGTTCCCCAAGGCATGGGACTCCCGTGGTGGTATTCACAAAACATATTTTCACATAAGGTCATAGCCAAATATTCTTTAAAATAAAAACAAACATATCCATGGGTTTCCTTTTAAGCAAATAGGGTTCAGAAATAAAACCACGTAACTAAAATCTTTATAAAACATAATTTTTATTAATATATTAATAAAATATAACTTGTATAAAATAGGTTTTGGTAAGTCAAAACATACGTAAAATACATTTTGGTAACTCAAGATATAATATAACTCACCTTAATAGTGACCCTTAGCCTTAGTCCACTAACACAACTTTCCTGCTATAAGTTTAGGACTTAAGCATACCTCTCTCGTTTTCTTTCTTTTCTTCTCTCTCGTTTTCTTTCTTTTTCTTCTACAGATTGATCCATTCTTTCTTATATATAGGAAAGTGACACCACTAATGAGCCGACACGTAGCCAATCTGTATATCCTGCGGATCGGCTTCTTAATTCACCTGATTTGTTGTTATCACCTTAGATTCGTATTTATCCAAATCTTAGACTAATTATATTTTGACCCAATGTTATATATTATATAAATAATTTAACCTTTACTAAATTACACTTTATCTAACAGGAAATTAATTATTCAATTTAGTACCATATTATTATTATTATATATATTGATAACTATTATTTATTCCCTCTATTTATTTACTTCTTTTTTTTTTAACTTTAATTTGTATTAAATTTATATATTTGTGTTAATTTAGCCTCAACTAATAATCCCTAATTTAATAAACCCAACGCCATTTTAGATTTATACATTTATTTATTTAATAATCTATCATCACGTGTAACCATAATTATATATAAATATTTATGTGGACTTGATTAAACGTTCGGGGTGTCACAGGTTCTAAGTTTGGAAAACAAAATACTTTCCACAGGTTCTAAGTTTGGAAAACAAAATACTTTCCATTTACAAATACTTTTCCATTTATAAAAATATATCAGATTGTTTGAATACTAAATAATAATAAAAAAATCAAACTTTGAATACAAACTTTGAATAATGTTCGGATTAGAAAATAATGTTAGGATTAGAGAGATACAAACCAGAAATCGAGATGCAGAAATCGAACATTTGCTATGAATCTGTTAGGTTTGAATGAACACATTTGCTACAGAATAAAACCCAAGTTTCCATTACAATCTGAACCCAATAGATACTTTTCCATTACAAATAGTTTTCCATTTTAAAAATCAAACAGAGGAGAGAGGGAAATCGTAAAAAATGGAGCAGGTGTAACGCCCTCAAAAATAATACATAAAATCCATCACTTTAGACATACATTGATAGAAGAGAAATCAACAATTTCTATTCATCAGAGTAGTTCTTACAACAGTATTACATGTTAACAATAAAAGCAAATGCCCTACGGGCTTACAGCTTTCCAAGTTAACACTTGGTTATACAAAAGAAGAGTACTAACTCTATACAAAAGAAGCCATTGGCTTGATATACATGTAATACAAACAAAACAAACACAAAGAGTCTTCAACTCTCATCATCATTCAAGCTATGTCCTTGGAGGTGGCATGCTACCTGTATCTGTAAATAATGTCTCATATAGGGTAAGCCAACGCCCAGTAGAGATATGCTAAACACACTATGAGCAATAACTAAGACATTAGCAATTGATAAATGTTTAATTCTTATAAATCAATTCATGATCCATTTCCATTACATGACCACTATGTCCATGTTTCCTCTCATTTTCCATTTCTTTTTCAACTTTGAGTTTGAAAACAAGGCTCAACACCTAGCCAAATAACTTAATGAGATTTAGACTCATCTTTAAACACTTTTGAAATTCATGGTGGATACACATTTTAATACTGTATCGATAACACATAGACTACTACCATACTTTACGAAAGATACACATTTCGGTGCTGTATCAACATAACATAGAATCACTTCTATACTTCACAATCGATAGCGATATACATTTTAGTGCTATATCAAATCAATTTGAACACTTCCATAATCAACACTTGATACACATTGTAGTGCTGTATCAATGTCACACAAAAATCCGGTTTAGAGGTCCATCCCCTATCTTCTCCTAAACCGTGGAGTACATCCCCTATCTCCTCCCACACAACACATGTATATAAACATAGATCATAAACAATCAGTCAATACATAAAGTTAATGTATTATTCTAGTCGCTATATTCGATAGCATACTCAATCGATTAGTTTTAGTTTGCCTAATCATCATGCATTTTTTACAACAATCAAAACTACCCTCCACCGGTAGCCCAAGCAATTATTTCTAAACAGATAATAAAAACTCCAACAGATAAATTATCAATGTTTTCAAAGTGAGCGATTAACAAATTCAACTCCATCATTCCACAATATAATGGATCAATTTCATTATTTCCAACTCAATTCCATAAATCCACAACTTTTTCCAAATTAATTATACCAATTAATTTATTCAACAAATTAGGGTTTTCTACCCCTTTTCCCAATATTGACCCAATGGTCTAAATATCAACGACCAACAACAATACCATTATTTTGAAATCCAAAATACACCTTTTTAGAATCAAAATAACAAAACTCCCTTTTAACATTTTGAAACCCTAAGTCCCAAAATTACCCAACTTCAACACTTTATCAAAACAACCAAAAATCTATGTCAAAGACCATAAGAGTGAGTAGGAATCCCTACCTCAAAAGTTGACACCCAACGAAGAAGATGAAGAAAACGAAAATGCTCCAAATCCCGAGATTCTTGGATCAAAAGATAGCCATCGACGATTAACAACCTTTTTGTAAAGGCCAAAGGTGAGAAAACAACTTCTACTAGATCAATACCTAGAGAAAAGGCAAGGTTCTGGAGAGAGAGGCTCAACAATGGAGTTTTGGAAAAGTAAGAGAGAGAAAAGGATGTGAAAAAGTGATCCAAAAAGTCGGATCTCGGTTTTATATAAAAGTCGCCCCGCTCGAGCGTGGAAACCCCCGCTCGAGCGTCACTCACAGACTCCCGCTCGAGCGTCAAAAATCCCGCTCGAGCGGCGGATACACACTTCCAGAACTTTTTGCTGAACCAAGTCCCCGCTTGAGCGTCACACACAAACTCACGCTTGAGCGTCAAAACGCCCGCTCGAGCTTCCAACACTGCAGAGGAAATACTGGGAGATGGAAAATCACGCTCGAGCGTCAAAACACCCGCTCGAGCGGAGAAGCAACACGAAGGGCCCGCTCGAGCGTCAAAAGCTCCGCTCGAGCATGAAGGCAAAAATCTGGGCAACTACACTTGGTTTCTAAGTTCAACCAACCTGAAACAAACATGCCCAACATATCCTATAACTCAAATACAAGGTACGAAAGGATGCAAACAAGATATAAGCAACTACTAACATCCACAGAAACAAGTCCGGATCACTGTACACAAGAAGTAAAACCCGGGATCGCTATAGCAGGGAAAAGGGCGAGAGACAGAAATGGAGGACATCTTGCCTTGCGAGCCGAGCGAAATCGAACCCTTGCGAGTAGTGATAATGAGCAGCGGCGAAAGCAGAAATCGACTACCCTAAGGCATCAACAAAAATATTTCAATAACAGAGGAGAGAGGGAACCTTGCGAGTGGTGATGATGAGCAGTGCCTTACCTTGCGAGCCGAGCGAAATCGAACCCTTGCGAGTGGTGATGATGAGCAGCGGCGAAGGACAAAGAGGGATAAGCGGAAAGAAGAAGAACAGAGAGGGAGAAAGAGATAAAGAGGGAAGGCTGAGAGAGACGTCGATAGGTGGAAGGCTGAGGGAGAGAGACGTGGGTGAGAACAGAAAGAGAGAGAGAGACGTGGATAGGTGGAAGGCTGAGGGAGAGAGATATTTGAGCGGGAATATATCTCACATTTTCAAAAATCCTTGTCCTTTATTATGATCTGTACCGTTAATATATTCTTAGAATTGATCTCAGCCATTGGATCAAAATGTATCTCACATACATTTTGATACATTTTTTAAAAACCTTTGTTCCTTATTATATAGATATAATATGATATGTATTTTAAATGAATTTGAATTATACATTAAACATTTTAAGTATGTTTTTATATATAATTTCTATGTACTTAGCATTGATTATATTTCATGTCATCTCACAAACGCCAATATAAATATCAAAACATTTTTTTTTCCCCTTCAAAAACCCACTATTCAAGCAATAAGACGTATTTCAAGGTTATATTCAAAACATAACATTGAGTAAATAAAATAAAAAATAAAATAAATTGAGTACAACATATCGAATTTTACAGTGTCTAAATTTATACATGTTTATTTTTCCAGTCACTTTTACTACCATTATCACAACCATTAGAATATCAATTTAGAGTCATAATTAAACATAAAAATATATACATATTCTTTGTAAAAATTATTTTTCAGAAAAAGTATTTTTCTTTGTTTTTGTTTTGTGGTATAGAGAAAATAAAAATAATGAATTAATCTATATGATATCTTCATAAATATTACATTTCACAATCATGTTTCATCTCACTATCAAATTCACTTTCTCCTAAATTCTTACATATCAATAAAATATTTTTCATTGAAACAAATGAAGCGTTTGTATTCATCTATGATTCACAGCATAGATTGCACAAGCTTTGAATTGGTGTCTTGGGTAATATAAGAGTGTCAAAGAGTTAAAATTCCATCAATTTAAAAACAATTGTAGCATGCCTGATAGCAACTTCAAAGGATTGAATTGGAGGGCCATCCAAGTGGGATACACCAAACACATTAGGAATACATCTAACAATATAATCTTAAAGAGCATGATCATTTAATTTTGGCAGCTCATTAAGCATGCCTAAAAATATAAACATATGATAAATTGTAGATCTCCACATCTAAAAACTGTATGTTGTTATAAAGTGATAATTTTAATTTTTTTTTTTCTAACAAATTACTCATTTACATGAACTTTAATAATTTTCAAATAAGCAATAAGATTCGAAGATCAATTCTATTACTTGTTCTTATATCATATTAATTGTTTACCACTAAGTTTTTAGGCCATGTTTGATTCCATAAAAGTTTGGTTTCACAAAAAGAATTACATTTTGACTATTTAAACTAAAATATTTTGATTGTTTGGTTTTGACTTATTTAATAGACAAATGAAGGGAAGGAAAAAAAAAAAAAAAAATAGAAGGACCCCATGACCAAGAAGTAACTTTTTTTTTGAATTTGTTTCTTTAATGTTTTAATTATTATATATTTTTCATGTTTATCTAGTTTAAAATTATTTAAAAAGTAAAAACAATTGAAGAAATTCAACAAAAGAAAAAAAAAATTCATAAAAACGAATAAAAAATTCCAAACTCTCACCTAAACTTTTTCAATAAAAAAAAAGTATTTTTTTAACATTTGTCAAAACATATTTATTTTTTTAATAATAACTTTATCCTCAAAATGAAAATTTTTGAAAAAAGAAAAGTAATTTTTTTTTCCAAACCAACCTCTAAAATGTGTGGGAAATTATAAAATGTATATATATTAAACAACTCACCTCATAAGCTCATGATAGCCTTCATGTGGAAACCAAGCTGGTGTTGTTGTTGGTGGTGGTGGGCGTTGGGCTCAAACAAAACTAAAATAACCACTTTGACAGAAGTGCCTATGGAGAGTCTATTTTACATCATTTTCCCATGTAAATGTCTACAAATATTTTAATATTTTTATTTTCATCTACTTAAGCCTATTTTAAGAAGTGGGTTAAAAGTCACTTTTCAACTTTTAACTTACTTCCTTCTTTTATAAAAAAATCAAAAAAAGTTAAAAAGTAACTTTTAATTATCTTTTCAAAACACTTCTTAGATGTATATATATTAACTTTTTTTTCATTTGATAATTTTAGGAGTGTTTTGAAAAGTTGGTAAAAAATTAATTTTTTGACTTTTTTAATTGATTTTGTCTTTTTATGGGTAAAAAACTATGAGAGGTGATATGATCCAAAATAGATAAAAAGTTAAAAGTTGACTTTTTATTTTCTTCCCAAAAATAATATACTTTGATTCTTAATACTTATCGTTCCATATTTTCAATATTGTTACACTATTTAAAACTTTGATGATTATTTGGTGTTGTAAGTTCAACTCTCACACGATTTTGTAATCAAAAGTTGATGGATTCCAATCTTAAGGCTGGTCTTTCTGTCCAATAATCTTGACAAATTAATTCTTTATCACTATGTTTTTCCCATAGGGTTGGGATGTTAGGATAGTTCAAGTGAATCTTAAGTACACTTATTAATCCTTCATGTGTGGTACTTTATGTTGTAGAGCCGATTTCTTCTGTCCAACTCTCAATGAGTAGAGGTCTAATGGTCATGCTTAAGTTGTTACTAACCACTTGTACTAATACTTATACGGATTGTCGGCATACCACATAGTTGTTTGTCTACTGAATCATTGAAAGACATATTACCATCTTATTTGAAAAATAAAAGACATAATGATCATGTATCTTTTATTATTAGAAGGCATATTTGTTAGAACTATTAGATAATTATTCGTGTCATACTGCTAATTGTTAATAAAACTAAACCCGTGCTTAATTTTTTTAAATACATAAAGAAAAATTTTATTCAGTATCTTTGTGTTTAATGATAACAAAATTTAAGTAAAAAGAATGTATAGGTATACCATCCATCACTCATTAAAAATGGAGGTCACATTACAGGAGACTTTTGGGTCCCCAGTGGATTAATCACTCATCACTTTCCAAACCATTGTTGAACCCAAAAATTCACCATTAGTGAATGGCAAGACCAATCTTTTTGAAGATGATGGCAGAAAAAATGGAAATCACACTTTTGAGCTTAATTGATGGCAAAAGAATTTTTTTTTTTTAAATGAAAAGGGGTTATGATGGCCCTGTAGAAAAGGACTTTCAAGTCTCCAATGGAGCACTTGCCAAAGCCAAGCATTTGATATCTAATGGATACCAAAATGATTTGAATTGTTGAAAAGCAAACAATCAACCAATTTTAATGGTTAGTATGACGTCGAGTTGTTGTTGGGATTGTTCTCAATCAATGAAGTAGTCAAAACAGTGAGTCAGCAACCATGCTACATACGCCCAGTGAGTCAGCACCCCCAGCACCCCCAGTGCTAGGTGGCGTGCTGCCACTGGCCAAAATCAAAAAAAAAAGAAAAAAAAAGAAAACTGTTTTTTTTTCACCAATCCCGGACTGCCACCTCACTGGGGGTCGACCCCCAGTGGGTGTATCCTGCATTTTTCTTCTGCAGAAAAAGATCCGGATCTCCACTGGGTCACTCCACGACCCCCTCTATCCTGTAATTGGTCAGTTTTTTTTTTTTTAAAAATGTTTGAGACCCCTTTTCCCTCCCACCTTCTTTGACCCCATTTCTCTCCCATTGGTCAGTTTTTATTTTTTATTTTTTTTCTTTTCCTCTCCTCCAATCACCACCCGCCACGTGTGTGTGGGGTGGTGGGGGTGGTGATTAGAGGGGGTTTCTATCAATGCTCTTTTTTTTTACTTCTCCTCTAATTATCAACCCCCACGTGTGTATGTTGGGGAGGATGGGGGTGGAGGCTTGAGGGGGTCTCAATCACTTCTCCAAAAAAAAATTAGGAATACAATAATGTTGACCAATTTTGTAAGGTAGTGAAAAAAAATATGAAATGAATTATTTAATTTGTTTTATGATTCTTCGTTAATGAAAAATATCAACTAAAAATATCATATAACATATCAAAATGAATAATTCATTCATTCAAAAAAATATTCAGATTAATATAATAAATGTGATGATATAATTTTACCATATATTTTTTTTTAAATTAAAATTATTTTTAAAATCAAAAAAATTATTTTAAAAATCTCATTTATTATCTTTTTTTATATTTATTTTAAAAAAGAAAAATATGATGAAACCATATAATTACTATTATCAGATAATATATTTTTATTTTTTGGTAGATGATTTATATAGAAAATTTTAAAATACTTTTTTATATCTCAAAATACCTTTACACATTTCACTATATTCCAATATAATTTTTACACATTTTTTTAACACGATCCCAATATAAATTAATCGAATGACCAAAATGAGTCCATAGTAAACCCATACACACCAAACTTGACGGTGTGTCCTTCTTGAGGATCGGAAATAAGTTGAATAATTTCAAAATTACCTAATTCTTTTGAGAGGTTATTTGATGATTTTAAAATAATATTCTAGACTATTCATCACATAATAACCACATATTTTGTAACAACACCACATTAACTTATCCCAAACTTCCAAATAATTTTTCAATAATTTATTATGTGAAATAATTCATTCACCAAATTTATCGTCACTTAAATTATCTGAATTTGTGTCAATCGAATAATCTCACGAACGATTAATTTTACACTCGTCTATTACAATCGTTATTAATGTGTGCTACAATTGTCACCTTACCATCCCAACAATCGTCTATTACAATCGTTATTAACGTGTGCTACAATTGTCACTTTATTATCCTAACAATCGTCTATTACAATGATTATTAACGTGTGCTACAATTGTCACCTTATTATCCCAACAATCATCTATTACAATGGTAATTAACGTGTGCTACGATTGTCACATTATCATCCCAACAATCGGTATAAATAAATTCAGGAAAACACCAAATTCGATTACTGTAGCCGGCTGAATTTTCAATGGTGGAGAGGGCAAAGGGCTAAAATTTCGACAGCCTTGGTCAGTCACCAAAACTTTTTTTTGTGGTCCTCTCCACTTATCCCACATCACGTGACCCCACTCACTCACTCTCTCTCTCTCTCTCTCTCTGCAACGAAGGGGTGTTCTGCAACCAAGGCCACTGAAGCTCAAACTAGATCAAGATTCAGATCTCCCATATCTAACCCACTTCCATTACATCACACAGTACACTCCATTACCTCATCCATGCCTCCCCCTCCACCACCACCACATTCCTCCGCCGCCACCACCACCACCACCCCCCTCTTCCTCCTCCTCCTCCTCATCTCCGCCGCCCCCACGGCGGCTCTCACCTGCTCAAACCTCCAATCCACAGCTCAAAACTCATGTCCACCCTTCACTTCCACTCCCTCTTTCCCCTTCTCTTCCTCACCAGGCTGTGGCCACCCCTCCTTCCAAATCCAATGCTCTTCCCCACACTCTCTCATCACCATTAACAACCTCTCTTTCTCTCTCCTCCGCTTCGACTCCAATTCCACCTCTCTCATCCTCTCTCCTCAACCCACCACCACAACCCCATCTAATTGCACCTCTCCTCACTTCCTCTCCGTCCCAGATCGACCCATCAATCTCTCCGGCTCCCCATTTCGAGTCTCGGACTCGTCCTGTTCTCGCCTTTCTGTTCTCAAACCATGTCTCCATCCAAATCTCCCAAATTGCAGTCACTGTCCTTGGGATTGCCAGCTCATCAAAACCCCAGTTCAGCTCTTACACGGTTGTGGATCTAGGCATCATCAAGTCTCGGAGCAAGGCTGCCAAAGCGACATTCTCGGATATCTCGACAAGTTCTTGTCTTTCGGGATTGAAATCGAGTGGGACGAAGACATAGACGCTTATTTCTCAAATTGCAGAGCTTGCCAGGCCAACAATGGAGTCTGCGGCTTCAATTCCTCCGACCCCAAAAAGCAATTCGTATGTTTTCGATCTCACAATCAAATCTCTCACCCATTGATTCGTCAACACGGCCCAAGTCGAACAGCAATGCTGTGTTCGATTTTTGTATTCATGTGTTTGTTAGCTGTTTTATCAATTGCTTCTGTAATTGTCCGATCAAGAAAAAAGTCATCTCCCGCGGCGGAGGAAGAAGACCCAACAATCCTCTACCTCCACCGCCACCGCGCCGCCAGCCTCCTCCCTCCGGTATTCACCTACGAAGAGCTTGAGTCCTCCACCAACCGGTTCGACCCGAAACGCAAAATCGGGGACGGCGGGTTCGGGTCAGTCTATCTGGGTCAGCTATACGACAAGCGAATCGTCGCCGTGAAACACCTCCACAACCACCACCCTACCGCCACTGCCTCCGCCGGAGCCAGAGCTTTCTCCGCCAAATCGTTCTGCAACGAAATCCTCATTCTCTCTTCGATCAATCACCCAAATCTAGTCAAGCTCCACGGGTACTGTAGCGACCCGAGAGGTCTGCTCTTAGTCTACGACTACGTCCCAAACGGAACACTCGCCGAACACATTCACGGCAACAAAAGCTTGTTCCGAAACGGGGCGTTAACATGGCAAATCCGGGTCGATTTAGCTTTACAAATAGCTATGGCGATTGAGTATCTTCATTTCTCAGTTGTGCCTCCGATTGTTCACAGAGATATAACTTCTTCGAACATTTTTGTGGAGAAAGATATGAGAATCAAAGTCGGTGATTTCGGGCTTTCGAGGTTGTTGGTGTACCCGGAAACGAATACGGGTCCGCAGGGGACACCGGGTTATTTGGATCCGGAATATCATAGGTCGTTTAGGTTGACTGAGAAGAGCGATGTGTATAGTTTTGGGGTGGTGTTGTTGGAATTGGTGACGGGGATGAAGGCGGTGGATTGGAGGAGGGAGAGGAGGGAGGTGGGTTTGGTGGATTTGGTGGTGGGGAAGATTCAGATGGGGTTGTTGGAGGAGGTGGTGGACAAGGTTTTGGTGGCGGAGGGTGGTGGTGGAGAGGTGCTTGATGGGGTTGGGGCGGTGGCCGAGCTGGCGTTTAGGTGTGTGGCGGCCGATAAGGATGATCGGCCTAATGCGAGGGAGGTGGTGGCGGAGCTGAGAAGGATTCGCAACCAAACACGCGGCTGCGGCGGCGGAGGTGGTGGTGGTGGTGGTGGTGGAAGTTTGAAGGGGGCCTCGGAGGTTGGTTTAGGGTAGAAAAAGAGGTACGAGTTTCGAGACCTGGGATTGGAGGTTTTTTTTTTTTTTTTTTTTTTCCTGTTGTGTGTCTGCGCATGTGGGGTTTTGACTCTTGACTCTTTGACTGACAAAGGCTGTGTTCATTGTATATCAATGAGGAAAAAAAGAAGCCGCAAGTAAATAGTAGCTCTTCTTCTATTTATCCTCTTTTTTTTTTCTTCCTCTTATTTATTACTTTTGTGTCCTGTGTATACAAAAAATTGTTACGATCAACCCCTAAACTCTAAATCTTTGTGTTTGTGCTTGTAAATCAATGGTTACCCTAAACCCTAGTCGTAACCATTCATTTGTGCAAACAATGAACTTGAATAGTTGGATCTATTTGTGACATTGTGGTGTTGTGAGAAATTGGTAA
Source organism: Camellia japonica (assembly GCA_030407325.1). Lineage (NCBI taxonomy): Eukaryota > Viridiplantae > Streptophyta > Magnoliopsida > Ericales > Theaceae > Camellia > Camellia japonica. The sequence continues at coordinate 13,853,644 of JAPPVO010000019.1, read as the reverse complement.
AAAATTAATTTTTGACTTTTAGCCAAAAAAATTAACTTTTTAAGTAGGGACTTTGGTAAAAAAAACTAGCTTTTTGCTAGCTTGCCAAAGCAATTGTTAAATGATTGAATAATTTTTCATGCAATCAGAATGGGACATTACATTGAGAATTTATGTAATAACATTTAGGATAAATTATAAATATACTTCTTAAAATTTGTTTAAAATATAAATTATTCTTTGTGATTTAAAAAATTACAAATATCTCATTATTAAAAAAATTTATTTAACAAAATTAATTTAAAAAAATAAAATTTATAATGGTTCTCATATACAATAATAAATTTAATTAAATTATTAATTGAAACATATTTATAACATCATTAAGGGTTGGTTGGGAAGTGGATTGATTTTTTGATTTTTTTGACTTTTTTAGCTATTTTAACTTGGACTAAAAAGCTTAGTTTGGGAAAGATTTTTTGACTTTTTGGCTTTTTTGACTTTTTTTGTGAGAGAAGAGTGCAATAATTATGGGTTGGATGTGATGTTTTGTTTTTGTGACTAAAATAGCCTATTTTATCTTTTGTGGCTAAAATAGCCAAAAAAGCCCCAAACTCTTCTTGTCAAACGGTGCCTAAATAGTTAATTGACTTGATAATTTATTAATAAAAGAGACTATTTGTTATGAAATTAAAACTCTCAAGGAATAGAATGTAATTTTCAAAACTATAGGAAATGATTCATATTTTAATCAAATCTCAAGAAGTGTATTTATAATTTACTCTAAAATTTATGAAAACTTCATAAAATTATACAGGTTTAGTGTAATCAAAATAACTTGTTTTTGGAAAATAAATCGAAAATCACCTCTTACACTAGTCATCAATGAAAAATGCTACAGAACCACAATTAAACCACAGAATAATCGCATCCTAGCCTGTTGAACCAACTATACCAACCTGGTTATGCTATGAGTGTGAGGAGAGAGAGAGAGAGAAGCGCGGGCCCGGGGGGGGGGGGGGGGGGGTGGGTTTGGGTTTGCGGGGTTTGCAGCAATGAGGATAGAAGTATGTTCAAGTGTTATCGTATAAGTATTCGTATCCACAAACAGTAAACTAATTTACATACAAAATTGAAAGATTTTATTACATCATTAATGTTCAACCTCTCAACAAATGGTAAAAAATGCAAGAGGTTGGACTATCATACATATATATATGTACCAGTTTTACTTGAAGTAAGCAGTCTCCAAATACTTTGCCTGCTCTCCAACAGTAGTAGCTTCCAGCCTCCCTACCATGGCATAACCTCTCTCCTGAATCAACAACACAACAATGTATATCCAATGGTATGTTTGCATCGGCCACACATTAAATATTTTAAAGCTAAAAATATGTAACTCATGATAAAAAAAATGGAAGAGATGTACCAGTAGGCGCCACATGAATGGAGCACCTTCCCTCATCTTTATGCGCTTCCCAATGACTTCGATCGCTACACATGAAAACAACCCGGTGAGAAATAAACTATCATGGAGTTCAAATGAGATTATGAGACAGAAATAAAGAATGTACCCTTAATAGCTTGTCCAGTATGCAGCAGCATAACATACCAAACTTCGTTGAAGACATCAAGTTGTTCATCAGATGCGCCAATTGTCTAGCATAAAGAAGTAAACCCACATGTTTTTCCCCAAAAATATATGAATTAAGATTAACTATAAATATTCATAGAACTTAATTTCACATTATTCATAATAGTACCTTAAAGTTGTTGGCTTCAAAATCTGGGCCAAGCAATTCCAATGCCTCTTTGTAGTTGCCTTTTCCATACTCGTATACAGCTTCTGCAAGCTGAGACAAAAAAGGCGAAGTACCGTTCAATTGGCAATTAAAGGTAAATATAATTTCTTAATAAAACTTGTATACTAATGATGTGGCCTCTTATGGTCCTTTTATCTCAAACTAAAACACCCATCATTGTAGCTTATAATTTCAAGAATACCAGTCACATCATTTCGGTTGAAGGGTTTGAATAAAAATTCTGTTTATTTAATTTTCCTTCAATTAAATATCTATTCTAGCCTCTAAGGAAAAATCATTGGTACAGAAGCTTTTGATGAAAACAGAAACGGGGATTAAAAGATCAGCCAAAAGGCCTGAAACATTATTATCATGAAGGCAAAAGAAAACAACAGAAACAAACCAGCATTCCACTCTGCATTGCTTGCTGCTTCTTCTTGCTCATCTTAGAAATTCTACAAAAACAGAACAAAATTATGGGATTGCACAGCAAGAGAGAGCACTTTTAAAGAAAGCTAAATGCTGAATATGTGCGAGAAACTAAAGAGGAGTTCGGCAAGAACCTCCTAACCTGAATCTCAAGCCCTTGAGTAGATCTTCTCCTTTATCAAATGCTCCAGTTGAAGCTAAGGCCCACAGTATCAACACATCAAGGTGCCACTCCAAATACCAAAAAGCCTAAAGATTGTTACGATATACAGTAAATGAGAGCAATTAGTCAAAGTACATCCCACATAAATGCTAGCACGAGGTTTTAACCATCAAGAAAAAGAGGAAGACACATGACATGAGCAATTACAAAGTAGTAACTCGTGCAAACCTTAAAAACTGATTGATAAGCAAATGTCAAAAGCCATAATACACATATATGGGAACAAATGGAGGACCTTTAAACTTCTTGTGATAGATATGTATTATGTATGTATTAAAAGGTCTTGCATTCATCAGCACAACACGTTTCTGGAAGTTACTCCAATTGGTTATGGCAGGAAATAATATTGCATGAGGTCCAAAAGGAAACCTGAAAGTGCCAATTCTGATAGCATATAGACCTAAATAATTTTCACTGGACAAACAATCTAAAATGCCTATGGAACAGTTGCCCAAAACAACCCATGGCACTTCAATTTTAATCCCTCAATCTTTTAAATAGAAATAAGTCCCTCATAAGCTGCTATAAATAGCAACATATCTTTCACAATTAAATGTCTTCTTGTTCTGAAAAGAAGGAAATAACAAACTATGTTTTCTAACTCACTTGATTTGTCAGATAACCTGCCAAGATCTTAAGACGGTCTCCGAAGAAGTCAATTTCACCTCGTACATACACCCGCAATAACAAACCAATCGCATTTAAGTACACCTAAATACAGGAAAAAGATAGAAATCATCAGTAAATAAAAAAATGAGTCGAGTAGAAGAGAATACTAATTAATACACCTCGGGCAACACTGCATCACTTCTTTCCAACTCCTTCCAGATACAGTTGTCATAAACCTCTAGAACTTTTCTCATTGAAGAATGACCTTCTAAATAACAAAGCGCTACATGCCACCAATTGTGCGTGTACCTAAAGTTTAAATTTGTTTAGCCATCTAGAAAATATAAAAACACAACTATGGAAACCTTTTTTTTGGGGGGTTAAGTACTGCAATTATGGAAACTTGTAATAAAATTTTATGTACGTGACTTGAATGCATACATAAAAGATGACAAAGAACTCCATGATGTTGAACATTCTTCCATGAACTCCACTGCTTCCTTGAAACGACATTCATATTGAAGGACATGGCAGAGCTGCATAAAAATGTCATAATCATGAGGGCCAAAGGGAGTTATTATGTCCAAGAACGGACATGCCACATGCAAAATATATTGTTTTACATATTTATTATAAGTCATATATATGAATATTTCATTTAAAGACAATAAAATAGATGTAACATAACACTAATTCTCAAAGTTTAAAGGATGAGGGAATTATAAGTATAATCTACATTGTTTTTCTTTTACCATTCTATCCCTTAGTAGTAGGAATCGTCTCAGATGGTGACGACTCTGAGGAAGAAGCGCAATTCTGCCTTCTGAGGAAGAATCGCAGCAAAATCGCAAATCTGAGGAGAGGGAAACGCGAATCTAATGTGAGAAGGAAGCACTCTTGAGAAGGCAAGGAGAGAACCTGGTCGCTGGCTTCAATCCTCTGTTCGACAACTTTGATCTCGCGCCCTTTGACTTCCCCTTCGAATTCGATGAGCGTGGCGTGGCCCCTTCAACTTCGATGAGCACTACCATAGACGAGCTTCGATCTATCTTCACTAGCTTCATCTCCGATGATCTTCGATCTCTCTCTCTCTCTCCCCTATCTATTTTCTCCTCTCCTCTCCTCTTCTCTTCTCTTCTCTTCTCTCTGTTTTCTTTTCTCTTCTCTTCTTTCTGATTTATAATCTATTCTCTCTTTCTCTCTCTCAAAAGATATTTAATTAATATATATGTCAATTAATATATATATATATATATGTCATATATCAATAAAAATAACTATTTATAAATCATATTTATTTATAATATATATGTCAATTAAAAATATTATCGAAAAAATAATAAATATATTTAAATAAAACATAAATGTTGTTTTTATAAATAAAATATAATAAATTTTATTCAAAGATAATGACTAGTGTTCTAAAAAATATCACTCCACTACTTTTATTTGTTATTCATTTTTTAAAAATATTTTTTATGTTGTATTTAATTAATTAAATATTACATAAAAATAAAAATATATAACATATATATGTTAATTAAAAAAAAAAAAATTTAAATGTTTATATAGATAAATTAAAAATATTTCAATAAAAATAATATATAAGCGCTCCCAAATTACGACTCCTTTACATGGCTACGCTTCCCCGCTCCCGCTTCGTGCGACTAAGTTCTATCCTTGAAGTTGTTTCGTCAAACTTATAATGTGTTTCATACTAGTGTTCTAAAAAATATCACTCCACTACTTTTATTTGTTATTCATTTTTAAAAAATATTTTTTATGTTGTATTTAATTAATTAAATATTACATAAAAATAAAAAATATATAACATATATATGTTAATTAAAAAAAAAAATTTTAAATGTTTATATAGATAAATAAAAATATTTCAATAAAAATAATATCTAAGCGCTCCCAAATTACGATTCCTTTACATGGCCACGCTTCCCTGCTCTCGCTTCGTGCAACTAAGTTCTATCCTTGAAGTTGTTTTGTCAAACTTATAATGTGTTTCATGCATGTTTAAGAAATGGACACGTGTGTCTCCCAAGTCCAAAGCATGTGTTGGTCTAAATTTTTTTTTAAATAATAGGACACTTTTGGACATGTGTTGGGAAATATCCAATTAGTGTTGTCCAACAAGGACACACTACCACCTTTATAGAAGAGTCTCTAACCAAAGATCCTAATAGGTTTTACTCACACAATGTTGTGCCCAACTGTCTTCCTTGTTGATCTCAAATCCCTTTTTTGCTGCTTCTTCTGCATCTGCCATTCGGCCAAGCTCTAACAAAGGAAAGGCAAGCATTCCATATATGTAGTTTTCTTGTTGATTTTTGGGAAGAACCTGTCAAATTGAAAATCAAAATAGAATATAATCAAAATAAGAGCACTGAAATTCTCAATGGAACTGAAATTTAAACCAGGCCAGACAACATGTGTATGTGTTGCTTCAACGTGATGTGTTGATATATTGGTAGAAGATCATTGTTTTAGATAAGTTTGCATGTTTGATCATCAATGCATGAATAAACTTCATTCTTAATAAAATAGAACCTGTTGAACAAGATCCAAAGACAGATCAGATCGACCCATGTAAAAGCATAGCACTTGAACCCTCTTCAGAGATACCAAATCCCTTGGGAAATCTTTTAAAAGCTGCAAGAACATAAACATTAGCTAAAGAATGGTTACATTTTGTAAAAGCAATGAAAAACAAACTTCAATACAAGATCCTTATTGCTTCAATCTTTTTATACCAAATATAATGAACTCCTAAATCCTAAGTCGTAACTACAAAGAATGTGATATTTGTACCGTGGTATTCTCAGTGATAACAAGGAGAAAATTTTTGACTTTTATGAAACCATCTCTGACCAAACCTTTGAACTCCTTTTGGAGCTCATGAAAAAGTAAAGAAATTTTAGGAAAATGCTCAGAAATGCGATAGAAAAGAAGATGCTTCACTTCCAAAATCAATTGCTACCACGGGCTCCTAATTGCTATGATCTTGGTCTGTGTATTCTAAGCAGTTTAAGATTCCCCAAAAGGACCACCCAATCAAATGTTTATAAAAGCTCAGAGAGTTTAAATCAAGGTTGATCAGACTATTCCATGGACATGAAATTATTTAACCAAGAAATAACATTTGAGATTGTTCTTTTTTTTTAAAAAAAAAAATTTGTCTTCTTAATGCAACAATGAATTTAAGGCTAATTATACCATGACCCCCGAACTATTGCTAAATATCACTTTACCCATCATCTATGAATCGGATGTACATTTTAACCCCCTTAATTATAAGAAACTGTACAAGTGTCTACCGTTTGAAAAGAGTGAACATTTTTATAGTACAGAGTCCAAATGTACAGGTCAATAGATGAGAGATTAAAGTAATATTCATTAATAGCTTAGGGGTCTAGCCTAGGTGTAATTAATTAACTGTTAAACTTATCCAAATTTATTATTAGATGATAAACAACATAATAACTTATTAGATTAGCAAAGATCATTGTGATCCTGTAAACAAGGAAACTAAATGCTTCTTACCTCAGAGTGTAACTTAACAGCAACATCATCATCCCTGTTCTCCGAAATCAAACAATTGACCGCGTCAAACACCGCTTTCTCATACCCAGTAGCTTCTTGCTGAATCAAATGCAAAATCACAATCATAAAAAATTAGAAAGAACAAAAAAAATTAACAAAAATCAATACCTTCTACAAGAAAAAGCTTTTCGTTGAAATAACCTCTTTTTCATTTTATTTTTTTTTTGAATATCAAGAAACGGGGCACCAGAGGGATTGGAAGAGGAGAGGAATAGTTGTTGTTCAAGAAATGGAAACGTAATTTAAAAAATAAACAAATAAATACAGAATCAAAGAGAGTCTTACGAGTCGAGCTTTGGCAGCTTGGAGATGAGAAGGAGCACGAGAGGGATTGGAAGAGGAGAGGAAATAACCAGCGAATATGTTTGCTAAAACACAGTGTGGATCGTGGACCGGAGCTTGTAGAATCACGGATCGCTCTCTTCCATACGTCAGTACCTTTCATTAATTAATGATTTCGAATTACATATCAATTTATAAAGATATCAAAAATTACACAAAATACATAAAGAGATGAGGCAAACCTGGTGATAGTAGGAATTGATTGCAGAAATGCAAGCATCGGAGGAGGTGTTCACCTCGTAACCCCATCTATCCAACTTCTTCATCTGCTTTCCACACTCTCGCTCTACAACTCTCTCTCTCTCTCTACAACTCTTTCTCTCTCTCTGTACTGTTTGTGTTGTGTTGTTGTGTTGTGTGAAAGAGAGAGGAGGAGGGTGCGTCCGAGTCGTCGCGGAGACACCGAACTCAAATGGGTGTCGTTTTTGAGGGATGATTTTTGGATTATTTCTTTGGCAGTGAATTTTGCTTCCCTCCATGAAGTCAAGAGTCCACCTTACCGGTTCCTTCGAAGTTTTGGTTAATTATTATAAAGGGGAGGTTTGTTTGGCTAACTCATTTAGGGATTAGATTGCTAATGAGACCATCTTATTTATGACTTGTTTGGTAAATTTTATACTTTATTGAATTATTGTTTAATATGATTGTCAATGATGTATGGTAGTGGGCTTATTTTTTTTTGGGAAAGTATGGATTTAAAATAATAGTAAAGGAATAGAAAAAATAATACATTTTTTTTTAATCCAAGTGCAGCTTATTATTTGTAAAAAAATTATATTTGTTTTAGAATTTTTTTAACATATAAATATATATTTTTTATTTTATACAAAAATAATGTAACAATCTATAACTAACAATCTCTCATACTATTATCAAAACAAACACACTTTTAATAATTCTCACATTAATAATCTCTTCACTAATCATCTTCTCATTAATAATCTCCACATTATTTCATTTTGACTTGCTTGCGAAAATGATTTGATTAAAATAACTTATTAAAATATAAAATAAATTAAAATAGTTACTAATTATTCATTTTAGCTTGTTTGGGAAGATGATTTGATTAAAAAACTTGTTAAAATATAAAATAAATTGAAATAGTTACTAATAAAATAAGAATAAGTTACAAATACACTTCTTGAGATTTGTTTAGAGTACTGATTACCCCCTATGGTTTCAAAAAAAAACAAACACTCCCTTGTTAGAATTTTTTACTTAACAGAATTAATTAAAAAAATAAAATTCATAATTGCTTCACTATACAATAACAAAATTACCTAAATTATTAATTGAAACATATTTCTAATATCGTTAAAAAATGTTAATTGATTTGATGATTTATTAATAAAATTAGTGATTTGTTATAAAATTAAAAACCTTGGGGGGTAGAATATAATTTTCAAAATCATAAGGGGCAATTCGTATTTTAATTAAACCTCAGGAGGTGTATTTATACTTTACTCAAAAAATAAAATATCATATTTAATTCATAATCATTTTATTTTTTCTTTCACAATCATCAAATCAATTATAATAAATAAATAAATAAATAATCAACTTCCCAAACATAATTTTTTTAACCAGGTTAAAATGGTCAAAAAGTCAAATAGCCAACTAAAACAACTAAGTCGTGGTTTGGCATTCTTTTTTGGACTAAATAATCACAAAATTACAAAATTGACTACAAAAGCTAATGAGACAAAATATTATTTTTTACTCATAATCATTATACTTTTTCTCTCACAAAAGTAAAAAAACACCCCAAAACAAAAACCAAATGAGGCTAAAAAAGGTCCCAATACATAAAAGTTGACAATATTAACTAATGCCAAACGAACCCTAAAACTTCCCAAACAAGGCCTTTATGATCCTTCCCTTCTAAAATATTAATCATTTTTTGAGAATCTAAGGTTGCGTTTGGTAGAGTTTTCTAACTATGATTTGAGAATATAAGTTGTATTTTGAGTTTATGAGTTTTGAAATTATAATTTGAGTATAGAAAATTTATTTGGTGAATGAGTTTTAAATTTTTTTTTGAATTGAGTAGGAAATTTTGATGTGACATATAATATATGATAAAAAACTTACAACTCATAACCAAATACACAATTTAAAAATCTATGAAAAGCTTATAATTTTTTTTTAAGATTTCAAAAATATTATTTTATTAAAAATATATTAAAAAAAATAATAGTGCCAATTGTAATAAAAAAATAAAATTCGCATTGTTCATGATGTCCGATAGGTCAACCGGTGGGATGATCGGCCGGATGTCCAGTGGGACGACCGGTTAGGCTTATTTTTTTCCATAATAGTAGAGTTAGGCTTATTTTTTTTCATCCTTAACAAGTGCAGCATTTGTTAACAAAACTCTTGACTATTAAATATAAAACCCTTAAAATATAAATACTAAATATAAATAAAACAATTTTTTTATTTTTTAAACAAATTTTTAAATACTTTTTCCGCGATTAATTTCTGAGTATCTATATCTATCTGTTTGGGAACTTGGTTCCCAAATTTTTTTCTCATTTTTTCTACTAAAAGACAAAAGTTTTACAAAACCAAAAAAAACACATCCAAACAAAATATCACATCCAACCCCATAATCATTTCACTTTTTCTCTCACAAACATCACAATCAACCAAAAAAAAACCCAACTACCTTCCCAAACACTAAAAAAATTTTATCCAATAATATCCTACAACTAAAAAAACCTACATAAAAACCTACTTCCCAAACACCCACATATATTAAGCAAAATGGGGTTTTTAACCCTCAAAGCCTGTGGGAGTTTCAATATGTCAATCCTAATTTTTTAATTTTTTGTTTTTAAAAAAAAAATTTAACCTCAACATTTATTAACTTCTTTCAACCTACCAGACTTTTTGTTTCTCTCATAATTACTGCAGTACCTCTTCCAAAGTAAATAATTTGTATATTAAAAAAATTTAAAACAAATATAAATATCTATATCTATATCTATATTTATTTATATCTATCTCTAACTCACAAGTTTTGTAGGAGTTTCAATATCTGAACCTTAATTTCTTAATTTTTTGATTTTTTTTTAAAAAAAAACTTAGCACTTAATAAATTCTTCCAAGTTTTTCTAACTTCTCCAATACACACACTTTTTTTAACTTTTCACATACCTATTGCAAACAGTGAGTCTCATTTTTGTTTTCTCCTTCTTGACTTCTCACTTCTACACTTTCAACTTCAGTGACCACGCATGCAAACAGTAAGGTACCGTTTGGTAACACTTACGTTTTCAGTTTTCTGTTTATATTTATAAAAATTTTAAAAACTCAAATAAAAACTTGTTTGGTAAATTTTTTAATTATAAATCAGTGGTCTCGGTTTATAAATTTGGCCAAAAAATGTGTTTCCGTTTTGAGTTTTGAGTTTTTTTTTTTACCACCCAACACTAGTCACCATCCGCCACCATTTTCCACCACCGTCTTCCGCCGCCACCACCACCCACCCCCACCACCACTCACCATCCGCCACCCACATGCCACCTACTCGCCACCAACACCCACCCCTCGCCACCACCACCACCACCACCCACTCGCTACCACCCACCACCCGCCACCGTCACCCACCCACCTACCATCACCACCCGCCACCTACCTGTCACCACCCGCCACTACCACCCGCCACCACTACCACCACCATCCCCCACTCGCTACCACCCCGCCACCGTCACCCACCCACCACCACCACCACCACCACCACCCGCCACCACCCGCTACCCACCACTCACCGTTACTACTTTCCACCACCGTCTTCCGCCGCCACTTGCCATTTCTCACTTTTTTATATTTTTAAAATTTTTTAAACATTTTGTCAATTACCAAACGCGGTTATAGTTTATGTTTTTCTAAAAATAAACAAAAATCAGTTTATAAAATTTTTGTAAATATAAATTGAAAACATAAACGTTACCAAACAGACCTTAAGTCTTTTTTTTGTTTTCTCCTTCTTGACTTTTCCTTTTGTTTACTATTTTAATATTGTAGTTAGATGCGTATAAAAATATTTTTGATTTGTCTAGCGAATAAAAAATTATAATTTGATTTTTTAATATGATTGAAGTTAGATAAATATAAACCCTCACAAAGAGAAAAATGTGATTATAATTAGTTGAATGATTCTTTTTTTTTAATGTGATTGTAATTTGTTTAATAGTTCTTTTTTTATTTATTTATTTTATTATGGGAAAAATGTGATGTGATGTGATTGTAGTTTGTTCAATGGCTCTTTTTTTTAATATGATTGTTGTAGTTAGTTCAATGATTTTTCTCCCAAGGCCTGTGGGAGCTTCAATATCCCAATCTGAATTTTCTAAATTTTTAATTTTTTATTTTTAAAAAAAAACTCAGCATTTATTGATTTGGTCAAAATTCCCTGATCAGCATTTATTAACTTTTTTCAATCCACATGTCTTTTCACATGCCTGCATTTATTGATTTGGTCAAAATTGCCTAATCAGCATTTAAAATCCGTTCATACAAATAATTATAAATAAAATTCATATATAGTTACTACAGTACCCTTTTCAACTTCTCTCATACACTATGATTAATGATAAGATTGTTAAATTATTTTTATAAAAAATCTTAAAAAACATAATTTATATATTAAAAAAAATCTAAAACAAATATAAATATCTATAATTATCCCGTGCATAGAACAGTTGATAGGCTATCTATACTATATATTAAGCAAAATGGGGTTTTTAACCCCAAGCCTTGTGGGAGCTCCAATCTCCCAATCTAAATTTTCTGATTTTTTGATTTTTAAAAAAAAAAAAAACCTTAGCATTTATTCACTTCTCCCAACCCCCAAGTCTTACCCTCATAATAACACTTTAATGTATTAAGAATAAGCATAAAAAAAATTCTTTGAAATCCAACACATATGAATTTCTTGAAAAGTCCGAACACATATGATTATTATCCCTCATAATAACACTTTAATACATTAAGAACAAGTATAAAAAAAAATTTTGAAAAGTCCAACACATATGATTATTATCAAAATATTAAACTTTAATATAATATAATAAAAAAAAGAAGACATTTAATTCCTTGAAAAGTCCAACACATATGATTATTATCAAAATATTAAACTTTAATATAATATAATAAAAAAAATAAGACATTTAATTCCTTGAAAAATCTAACACTCATGATTATTATCAAAATATTAAACTTTAATATAATATAAAAAAGGAAAAAAAGAAGACATTTAAATAAATAAATAAAAAAGACATTTAAAAGTCGAAATTCACATATATAAATAATCTACTATATATGAAGTAAAAGGGGATTTTTAACCTCAAGCCTTGTGGGAGCTTCAATCTCTCAATCTAAATTTCTAGATTTTTTGATTTAAAAAAAAAAAAACTTAGCATTTATTAACTTCTCCCAACCCCAAGTCTTATCCTCATAATAATACTTTAATGTATTAAGAACAACCATAAAAAAAAATTCTTTAAAATCCAACACATATGAATTCTTTGAAAAATCTCAACACATATGATTATTATCCCTCATAATAACACTTTAATACATTAAGAACAAGCATCAAAAAAAAATTTTGAAAAGTCCAACACATATGATTATTATCAAAATATTAAACTTTAATATAATATAATAAAAAAAAAGAAGACATTTAATTCCTTGAAAAGTCCAACACATATGATTATTGTCAAAATATTAAACTTTAATATAATATAAAAAAGGGGAAAAAAAAGACATTTAAAAATCACAATTCACATATATAGATAATTGTAAATATATTAAGGAAAATGGGGTTTCTAAATCCCAAACCTTGTGGGAGCTCCAATCTCTCAATCTTAATTTTAAAAATTTTTCATTTAAAAAAAAAAACCTCAGCATTTATTGATTTGGTCAAAATCCCCTAATCAGTATTTATTAACTTTTTTTAATCCACATGCCTGCATTTATTGATTTTGTCAAAATCCCTAATTAGCATTTAAAATCCCCTCATACAAATAATTATAGATACAGTCCGTGCATAGTTACTGCAGTAACTTTTTTAATTTCTCCTGTACACTATGGTTAGTGATAAAATTGTTAAATTATTTTTATAAAAAATCTGAAAAAACATAATTTATATATTAAAAAAAATTAAAACAAATATAAATATCTATAATTATCCCGTGCATAGCACGGATGATAGGCTATCTATCTATATATTAAGGAAAATGGTCTTTTAAAACCCAAGGCTTGTGGAAGCTCCAACATGCCAATCCTAATTTCCTGATTTTTTAATATTTTTTTTTTTAAAAATTGACTTGGTGATTGGTGATTGGTTCAAAGATGGTAATAATTACACTATTGATTACAATAAACACTTAATTTATAATAATTACACTTATTAAATGAATATATATTAAGGAAAAGGGTCTTTTAAAACCCAAGGCTTGTGGAAGCTCCAACATGCCAATCCTAATTTCCTGATTTTTTAATATTTTTTTTTTTAAAAATTGACTTGGTGATTGGTGATTGGTTCAAAGATGGTAATAATTACACTATTGATTACAATAAACACTTAATTTATAATAATTACACTTATTAAATGAATAACGCAATAAATGAAATCCTAATTTCCTTACTTTTTGCATCCCCAAGAGACCCATGTAATTATTGTGTAAATGCCTCTTAAATAAATAAATAAATACTTATTAAATTCTTTCAAACTCCTCGGTCAAACCCCATGTATTTAATTTATATATTAAAAAATCCTAATTTCCTGATTTTTTAATATTTTTTTTTAAAAAAATTGACTTGGTGATTGGTTCAAAGATTGTAATAATTACACTATTGATTACAATAAACACTTAATTTATAATAATTACACTTATTAAATGAATAACGCAATAAATGAAATCTTAATTTCCTTACTTTTTGCATCCTAAGAGACCCATGTAATTATTGTGTAAATGTCTCTTAAATAAATAAATAAACACTTATTAAATTCTTTCAAACTCCTCGGTCAAACTCCATATATTTAATTTATATATTAAAAAAATGAAAACAAATATAAATATCTAGTTTAAAATAAATTAAAAAGTGAAAGATAACTTCTAAACAAACCTCAATCTTGGGGGTTAGCCAGGTAGTGGGCAGGAGGAGGACCCCATGAAGTAGTTTCGTATTTGGCTGCAAGTGCCCTTGGATTTCTGCCATTTGTAATTAGCAATAGGGGGGATGAAAAAGAGGTGGTCCTCGACCCCCATCTTTTGCCAAAGGACAGTTTGGTGACCAACATGATAAGATGTAATTATTATTATTATTATTATTATTTTTACCGAACTTCTGTGATTTTAAAAATAAAACATTTCCCAACTCAAAGTTGAAATTTAAAACGTAATTTTATAATAAATAAAAAAATAGAATTGGAATCATGGAATAATTTATTTTTTTTTACTGGTAGAAAGAAAATTACTCTTTACGTTTGATCAATTAATGGGTGTTTTTGAGAAGCACGTAAAATAGCTAAAAAAATAATAATTTATTATCAAAAACTCAACTCTTCTCTTTATTTTTTTTTTAAATTTATTTTTTGTAAAAAGTAAGACACCAATTAAAATAGTCATTTTTTAAAATAACTTTAAGTAGTGAAGTCACGTGTTATTATTTATCCAATTTAAATATAACTTCAAATTTAAAATTTTGTTTTAAACATACAGTTTAAAAATTATTAGGATTCGATAAAAAGTTGACAACAAATTGGGTTTGAAAATTTTATTTTCAATTAGTGTAGAAGTTGTGATAATTATCTCAATGGCTTGCAAAATATCCTTTTTTGGGTGGATGCATCGTACGGATACGAAACAAAAAAATTAAAATATTGCAAAAGTCTTGAGTATTATCATTACCAATAGAAGAGGGAGGGAAAAAAATAAGAAATATATATTTTTAAAATTCAAAATTTAGCCCTCATAATAAAATCGGCTTTGCTACGTAGCTCGAAAGCTACGTAGCTCGAATGGCTCGAAAGTTTTTTTTTTTTTTTTTTTTTTTTTTTTTTGGACACAGAAATGGAGGGGGAGGAGAAGGAGGGGAGAGGAGAGGAGAGGAGGGAGGAGGGAGGAGGGGACTGGAGGGCCTAAAAATGGAGGGGGAGGGGAGGGGAGGAGGCGGCGGAGGCGACGGAGGCGACGAGGGGCGACGGACGGACGAAGGGCTGCGACGGACGGACGGAGGGCTGCGACGGACGGACGCGGGCGGAGGGCTGCCTCCTCTCTCTCCCTCTCTCTCTCTCTCTCTCTCCTCTCCCTCTGGTTTCAGTCCAAGACGACGAAGAAGAAGAAGAAAAAAAAAAAAAAAAAAAAAACAGCCAAAACGACGTCGTTTTGGGCTGTCGAGCCGTTCGAGCCATGCCAATTCGAGCACTGAAACATTTTCCTGATAAAATTCAAAGTTTGACAAAATTTCATTAGTTTTACTTAATCAAATTAGGCTCATTGTTTAAATTAAAAATAAATTAAAAGACTATGATTTAAATTGATATAATTTTTAAAAATATACATATTCTGTTTTAAGGATCAAATATTTTTAAAAAATTATAATTTTTCCCTTAAAAAAGTACAAGGTGCATGTGATAATTATGTTATTGCACCATACAACTCTTGCTAGGTTTTGTGCACCGTGACAAGTATTGTCATGGGTCCAATAGCTACTTTGATAATTTTTTGTTACTTTGTGTTGCACTAATTCTATATTTATAAAAAGATAAAGAGTGCCTCTTATATTGTATTGTTTCAACAATAGTCATATTATGGTTATCCGTATGAGTTGTTCGATACATATTAGAGCAACTCCAACAGTGAGGCATTGGAGTTGCTATTGCTATAAAGTAGCATAAAGTTTACTTTTTCATCTTTAACAATGAGTTATCAGAGCTATTAAATTATACTTTTGCTATATCTTTCATAAATTCTGGCACTAAGTTTACCTAGTTAAAGCTGTTAGCGCAATAACTTGGGGAGGTCAGTAATCGACGGGGTGGATGATTGGGTGGTTGACCACTTTGTGCAATGCATTGTAGAATTTTTAAGCTCGCTAGTCGCTGATCAGTCGTTCGGTTAAGCTAAAAAAATAGCAATTTCACTGTTGTAGCAATATTGCTATTTTATAATTTTTTGCACTATTCATTGTTAAATTATAATTTTAGTTATTTATTTTATCATTGACTGTTGGAGTTGTTTTTATCTTTTTTATTTGTTGTTTTGTATTTTTCTAACTAGCTTATCACCCGTGCTATGCACGGGATAATTATAGATATTTATATTTGTTTTAATTTTTTTTAATATATAAATTATGTTTTTTAAGATTTTTTATAAAAATAATTTAACAATCTTATCACTAACCATAGTGTACAGGAGAAATTAGAAAGGCTACTGCAGTAACTATGCACGGGTTGTATCTATAATTATTTGTATGAGGAGATTTTAAATGCTAATCAGGGATTTTGACCAAATCAATAAATGCAGGCATATGGATTGGAAAAAGTTAATAAATGTTGATCAGAGAATTTTGACCAAATCAATAAATGCTGAGGTTTTTTATTTTTTTAAATCAAAAATTTAGAAAATTAAGATTAAGCGATTGGAGCTCCCACAAGACTTGGGGTTTAGAAACTGCCTTTTTCTTAATATATTTACAATCTATACTATATATTAAGAAAAATGGAATTTTTAACCCCAAGCCTTGTGGGAGCTTTAATCTCCCAATCTAAATTTCCTAATTTTTTGATTTTAAAAAAAAAATCCTTAGCATTTATTAATTTCTCCCAACTCCCAAGTCTTTATTCATAATACAACTTTAATGCATTAAGAACAAGCATAAAAAAATTCTTTGAAATCCAATACATATAAATTCTTTGAAAAGTCCCAACACATATGATTATTATCCTCATAATAACACTTTAATGCATTAAGAATAAACATAAAAAATTTCTTGAAAAGTTCAACACATATGATTATTATCAAAATATTAAACTTTAATATAATATAATAAAAAAAAGAAGACATTTAATTCCTTGAAAAGTCCAACACATACGATTATTATCAAAATATTAAACTTTAATATAATATAAAAAAAAGACATTTAAAAAAAAAAGACATTAAAAAATTACAAATCACATATATAGATAATTGTAAATATATTAAGAAATAGGGGTTTCTAAACCCCAAGCTTGTGGGAGCTCCAATCTCTCAATCTTAATTTTCTAAATTTTTATTTAAAAAAAAAACTCAGCATTTATTGATTTGGTCAAAATCCCTTAATCAATATTTATTAACTTTTTCCAATCTATATGTCTTGCATTTATTGATTTGGTTAAAATCTCTTATTAGCATTTAAAATCTCCTCATACAAATAATTATAGATACAGTCCGTGCATAGTTACTGCAGTAACCTTTTTAATTTCTCCTGTACACTATGGTTAGTAATAAGATTGTTAAATTATTTTTTATAAAAATCTTTAAAAACATAATTTATATATTAAAAAAAATTAAAACAAATATAATATCTATAATTATCCCGTGCATAGCACGGATGATAGGCTAGTTATATATTAAGGAAAAATGATTTCTAACCCCAAGCCTTGTGGAAGCTCCAATATTCCAATCTAAATTTCCTGATTTTTTGATTTAAAAAAAAAAAAAAAAAACATAGCATTTATTAACTTCTCCTAATCTCCAAGCCTTACCCTCATAATAACACTTTAATGCATTAAGAGCAAGCATAAAAAAAATTCCTTGAAAACTCCAACACATGAATTCCTTGAAAAGTCCAATACATATGATTATTATCAAAATATTCAACTTTAATATAATATAATTAAAAAAAAAAGACATTTAAAAATCACAATTAACATATACAGAAATAATTGTGAAGTACATATGAATTCTTTAAAAAGTCCAACACATATAATTAGTATCCTTCATAATAACATTTTAATGTATTAAGAACAAGTACAAAAAAAAATCCTTGAAAAATCCAATATATATGAATTCATTGAAAAGTCCAACATATGATTATTATCAAAATATTAAACTTTAATATAATCTAAAAAAAAAAAGAAGAAGAAGACATTTAAAAAAAAAAGAAGACAAAGTGGTGAAACACAACCCGTGCAGAGCATGGGTGATATGCTAGTATCTATACTATATATTAAGCAAAACGGGGTTTTTAACCCTAAAGACCTGTGGGAGCTTCAGTATCCAATCTGAATTTTCTAAATTTTTTATTAAAAAAAAAAAAAACTTAGCATTTATTGATTTGGTCAAAATCTCTTTATCAGCATTTATCAACTTTTTTCAATCCACATGTCTTTCCACATGCCTACATTTATTGATACAATCCCCTGATCAGTATTTAAAATCCCTCATACAAATAATTATAGATACAATCCGTGTATAGTTATTGCAGTATCCTTTTCAACTTCTTCCATACACTATGGTTAGTGATAAGGCTGTTAAATTATTTTTATAAAAAATCTTAAAAAACATAATTTATATATTAAAAAAAATCTAAAACAAATATAAATATCTATAATTATCCCGTGCATAGCACGGGTGATAGGCTAGTATCAATCTATACTATATATTAAGCAAAATGAGGTTTTTAACCCCAAGCCTTGTGGGAGCTCCAATCTCCCAATCTAAATTTCTTAATTTTTTGATTTAAAAAAAAAAAAAACTTAGTATTTATTAACTTCTTCCAACCCCCAAGTCTTACCCTCATAATAATACTTTAATGCATTAAGAACAAGCATAAAAAAGAAAATTCTTTGAAATCCAACACATGAATTCCTTAAAAAGTCCTAACACATATGATTATTACCATCATAATAACACTTTAATGCATTAAGAACAAGCATAAAAAAAAAAATCTTGAAAAGTCTAGCACATATGATTATTATCAAAATATTAAACTTTAATATAATATAATTAAAAAAAAGACATTTAATTCATTGAAAAGTTCTAACACATATGATTATTATCAAATATTTAACTTTATATAATATATAAAGGAAAAAAAGAAGACATTTAAAAAAATATATATATTTAAAAATCGCAATTCAAAAAAAAACTTTAGCATTTATTAACTTCTCTCAACCCTCAAATTTTACCCTCATAATAACACTTTAATGCATTAAGAACAAGCATAAAAAAAAGAGTAATGCTAGGCTTCAGGAAAATATTTCAGGAAAAGCTTCAGGAAATGGAGGAAAATGGAGGAGGAGGAGGAACTGGAGGGGGCCATCAAAATGGAAGGAGGCGGAGACGGGGCTGGGCAGAGGCGGAGGCGTGCGACAGCAAGGCTGGGCAGAGGCGGAGGCGTGCGACGGCGGGGCTGGGCAGAGGCGGAGGGCGTGGACGGGGGGCGGGCAGACGACGACGACGGCTGCGACGATCGGCGACGACCCCCTCCAGTTCCTCCTCCTCCTCCTCCTCCATTTTCCTGAAGCTTTTCCTGAAAAATTTTCGTGAAGCCTAGCATTTTTGTAAAAAAAATTTCTTGAAAAGTCCAACACATATGATTATTATCAAAATATTAACTTTAATATAATATAATAAAAAAAAGACATTTAATTCCTTGAAAAGTCTAACACATATGATTATTATCAAAATATTAAACTTTAATATAATATAAAAAAGGAAAAAAAGAAGACATTTTAAAAAAAAAAAAGACATTTAAAAATTGCAATTCACATATATAGATAATTGTAAGCACAATCCGTGCATAGCACGAGTGATATGCTAGTATTATATAAGAAAAATGAGATTTCTAACCCACAACCTTTGTGAGAACTCCAATATACCAATCATAATTTTCTAATTTTTTGTTTTTTTTAAAAAAAAATTAACATTAGCATTTATTAACTTCTCTCAACCCACAAACTTTTTTACTTCTATCATAATTACTGCAGCACCATTTTCAAAACAAATAATTTGTATATTAAACAAAATTAAAACAAATATAAATATTTATATCTATATCTATATCTATCTATTTATTTATATCTATCTCTAACCCACAAACTTTGTGGGAATTCCAATATGTCAACCTTAATTTCTTAATTTTTTTTATAAAAAAAAATTCAGCATTTATTAAATTCTTCCAAATCTTTTTAACTTTTTCTATACACATCCTGTTTAGCTTTTCACATAATTATTGCAAACAACGAGTCTCCTTTTTGTTTTCTCCTTCTTGATTTCTCACTTCTTCACTTTCAACTTTAGTGACCACATATGCAAACAGTGAGTGTGAGTCCCCTTTTTGTTTTCTCATTTTTCACTTCTCCTTTTGTTTGCTGTTTTAATATTGTAGTTGCATAGCGCATAAAAATGTTTGTGATTTTTCTAGCGAAAAAAAATTATAATTTAATTTTTTAATATGATTGAAGTTAGATAAATATAAACACTCATAAAGAGAAAAATGAGATTATAATTAGTTCAATGATTCTTTTTTTTCATTAATTTATTTTATTATGGGAAAAATGTGCTGTGATTGTAATTTGTTCAATGGTTCTTTTTTTTTTTTTAATGTGATTTAATCTTCTTATTTACTGTTTTAATTTTATTTTTTAATACGATTGAAGTTAGATAAACATAAACACTCATAAAGAGAAAAATGTGATTGTAATTAGTTCAATGTTTTTTTTTTTTAATGTGATTGTAGTTAGTCAATTGTTCTTTTTTTCATTTATTTTTTTTATTATGGGAAAATGTGATGTGATTGTAATTTATTCAATGGTTCTTTTTTTTAATGTGATTGTATTTTAGTTAGTTCAATGGTTCTTTTTTTTTTTTTAATGTGATTTAATCTTTTTATTTACTGTTTTAATGGTTCTTCTTTACGATTGTTTATGAAAAAAATATGATTGTAGTTAGATAGCATAAAAATATTTATAATTTGATTTGATTTTTTTGTGATTTGATTTTTAAAATACCAATTATTGATAATGATTAGATTGTATTTTGAAAAAAAAAAATTTAATTGATTTTTTTAACTCAATGTGTTTTTTGAAAAAAAAAATATTGTGTTTTTTTAACTATCAATTCACTTAATTTGTGATTTGATTTTTAACTCACTGTGTTTTTTGAAAAACAAAATGGATTGTAATTTGTACTCATTAGGGTCACATAATGTACCAATTATTGATGATGATTTTGAAAAAAATAATAATTTGTAATTGATCTTTTTAACTCACTATGTTTTTTGAAAAATAAATTATTGTGTTTTTTAATTATCAATTGACTTAATTTATGATTGGATTTTTAACTCACTGGGTTTATTTTTTATTATGAACAAAAATGTGATTGTATTTTCAACTAACAATTGATGATGATTATATTGTATTTTGAGGAAAAAAAATTTGTAATTGATTTTTTTAACTCATTATGTGTTTTTTTTAAAAACATTGTTGTGTTTTTTAACTATCAATTTGCTTAATTTGTGACTAGCCTATCACCCGTGCTATGCACGGGATAATTATCAATATTTATATTTGTTTTAGATTTTTTTAATATATAAATTATGTTTTTTAAAATTTTTTATAAAAATAATTTAACAATCTTATCACTAACCATAGTGTATGAGAGAAATTGAAAAGGGTACTGCAGTAACTATACACAGATTATATTTATACTTATTTGTATGAGGAGATTTTAAATGTTGATCAGGAGATTTTGACCAAATCAATAAATACAGGCATGTGAATTGAAAAAAGTTAATAAATGTTGATCAGGGGATTTTAACCAAATCAATAAATGCTGAGTTTTTTTTTTTAATAAAAAATTTAGAAAATTCAGATTGAGATATTGAAACTCCCACATGCCTTGGGGTTAAAAACCCTATTTTGCTTAAAAACCCCCTTGAGTGTTTATATTTATGTAACTTCAATTATATTAAAAACTCAAAGTATAAACAAAATGAGATAATTTCAATCATACAAATCACATTTTTTTTAATGCTATCTAACTACAATCACATTTTTCTCATAATAAAAAAAATAATTGAAAAAACGAACCATTAAAATAGTAAATAAAAAGATTATTTAGAAGCATTGAACAAACTACAATCACATTTTTCTTTTTGTGAGTGTTTATGTTTATCTAATTTCAATTATATTAAAAAATCAAATTATAAATAAAAGAATATAACTTCAATCATACAAATCACAATTTTTTTAATGCTATCTAATTACAATCATATTTTTCTCATAATAAAAAAAATAATTGAAAAAAAGAACCATTAAAATAGTAAACAAAAATATTATTTAGAGCCATTGAACAAATTATAATCACATTTTTCTTTTTGTGAGTTAACTTCAATCATATTAAAAAATCAAATTATAAACAAAAGGAGATAACTTCAATCATACAAATCACAATTTTTTTAATGCTATCTAACTACAATGACATTTTTCTCATAATAAAAAAAATAATTGAAAAAAATAACCATTAAAATAGTAAATAAAAAAGATTATTTAGAACCATTGAACAAACTACAATCACATTTTTCTTTTTGTAAGTGTTTATGTTTATCTAACTTTAATCATATTAAAAAATAAAATTATAAACAAAAGGAGATAACTTCAATCATACAAATCACAATTTTTTTAATGCTATCTAATCATCATCAATAATTAAAAAAATAATCACAAATTAAGTCAATTGATAATCAAAAAACACAATAATTTATTTTTCAAAAAACATATTGAGTTAAAAAGAACAATTACAATTTTTTTGGGTCAAAATACAATCTAATCATCATCAATAATTGGTACATTATGTGACCCTAATGAGTACAATCCATTTTGTTTTTCAAAAAACACAGTGAGTTAAAAATCAAATCACAAATTAAGTGAATTGATAGTTAAAAAAACACAATAATTTTTTTTTCAAAAAACAAAGTGAGTTAAAAAAATCAATAACAATTTTTTTTTTCAAAATATAATCTAATCATTATCAATAATTGGTATTTTAAAAATCAAATCAGAAAAAAATCAAATCAAATCACAAATATTTTTATGCTATCTAACTACAATCATATTTTTTTCATAATAATTGTAAAGAAAAACCATTAAAACGGTAAATAAAAGATTAAATCACATTAAAAAAAAAAGAACTATTGAACAAATTACAATCACATCATATTTTTTCCATAATAAAAAAAATAAATAAATGAAAAAAAGAACCATTGACTAACTACCATCACATTAAAAAAAAAAAAAACCATTGAACTAACTACAATCACATTTTTTTCTTTGTGAGTGTTTATGTTTATCTAACTTCAATCATATTAAAAATAAAATTAAAATAGTAAATAAAAAGATTAAATAACATTAAAAAAAAATTTATTGAACTAACTATAACAATCATATTAAAAAAAAGAGCCATTGAACAAACTACAATCACATCACATTTTTTCCATAATAAAATAAATAAATGAAAAAAAGAACTATTAAACTAACTACATCATATTAAAAAAAAAGAATCGTTTAACTAATTACAATCAAATTTTTCTCTTTGTGAGGGTTTATATTTATCTAACTTCAATCATATTAAAAAATCAAATTATAATTTTTTATTTGCTAGACAAATCACAAATATTTTTATGCGTTATCTAACTACAATATTAAAACAATAAACAAAAAGAAAAGTCAAGAAGGTGAAAACAAAAAGAAGACTTACTGTTTGTATACGTGGTTACTGAAGTTGAAAGTGTAGAAGTGATAAGTCAAGAAGGAGAAAACAAAAAGGAGACTCACTGTTTGCAATAGGTATGTAAAAAGTTAAATAGAGTGTGTGTATTGGAGAAGTTAAAAAGACTAGGAAGAATTTAATAAGTGTTAAGTTTTTTTTGAAAAAAAAAAAATCAAAAAAATTAAGAAATTAAGGTTCAGATATTGGAACTACCACAAAACTTGTGGGTTAGAGATAGATATAAATAAATAGATAGATATAGATATAGATATAGATATTTATATTTGTTTTAAATTTTTTTTAATATACAAATTATTTGTTTTAAAAAAGTACTACAGTAATTATGAGAGAAGTCAAAAAGTCTTATGGGTTGAGAGAAGTTAATAAATGTTAAGGTTAGTTTTTTTTTTTTAAAAAAAACAAAAAATTAAAAAATTAGGATTGGCATATTGGAGCTTCCACATGCCTTGAGGGTTAGAAATCCCTTTTTCCTTAATATATAGTATAGATAGATTACAATATCAATATATGTGAATTGCGATTTTTAAATGTTTTTTTTTAATTTTAAATGTCTTTTTTTTTTCCTTTTTATATTATATTAAAGTTTAATATTTTGATAATAATCATATGTGTTGAACTTTTCAAGAAATTAAATGTCTTCTTTTTTTTATTATATTATATGAAAGTTTAATATTTTGATAATAATCATATGTGTTGAACTTTTCAAGAAATTTTTTTATGCTTGTTCTTAATGCATTAATATTTTGATAATAATCATATGTGTTAGGACTTTTCAAGAAATTCATATGTGTTAGATTTCAAAGAATTTTTTTTATGCTTGTTTTTAATGCATTAAAGTGTTATTATAAGAGTAAAACTTGGGGGTTGGGAGAAGTAAATAAATGCTAAGGATTTTTTTTTTTAAAATCAAAAAATCAGGAAATTTAGGACACCCCAAAATATCAGCTCTCTACTTTTCTGCACATCTTTTCGTAAAAAGATAAAAAGTGCACTTTTTTAGGACACCCCAAACCAACCCTTAATAGATGCTAAACTTGGCCTAATTGTACTTTTTAACTATGAATTGATTGTGATTTGATTTTTAATTCATTGTTTTTTTGAAAAAAAAAAAAAAAAAAGATTGTATTCATTAGGTTCACATAAAGTACTCATTATTAATGATGATTAGATTGCATTTTGAAAAAAAAAATATTTGTAATTGATCTTTTTAACTCATTGTGTTTTTTGAAAAATAAATTATTATATTTTTTAATTATCAATTGACTTAACTCATTTGTTTTTTTTTTTTTAAATTATGAGTAAAAATATAATTATATTTTTAACTATCAATTGATTTAATTTATGATTAGTGTTTTAAGTGTATTTTGATTGATCAAAAGAGTAAAATTCATAATTTTTTTTATTAAATAATTGAGAAATAACAGAAGGTGAGAAATACGGATACGTGCTGTTCCAGTAACGCCAAATAATTTTTTGAGAGAGATTGTTGAAGAAGTAGGTGCTATCTAGTGAGTAATAGTGCCTGTTTGGTGCAGCTTAAAAGCTGCTTATTTCAGCTTTCAGCTTAATTTAAGCTATTTTGATGTGTTTGATTTAGCTTATAGCTTATAACTTTTAACTTTTTGGAAGTCATAAATCAGCTTATTCTTTGAGTGGGGCAGGAGATGTTTAATTTATAAGTCAAAAATCAGCTTATGTTCATAGTTATAAGCTATAAACTGTTTAGGCATAAGCTATAAGTACTTTCCCACAGCTCTACCAAACAGGGCCATAGAAGTCAAGTTAGCTGATGAGTTGAGAGAGTGAGAGACAGAGAGACAGAGAGAGCGAGAGACAACTGGCATGGTTTGATATAAACGAATGAAAAAATAATAATCTATTTATCTATCTATCTATCTATCTATATATATCAATCTATATCTATATATAAAAAAAAAAAGAAAAAGTTTTTAACTCCTAAGCCTTTTGAAAATTTCAATATCTCAATTTTAATTTTATCTTTTCATATGCCTTTTGAGAGTTTTGATCAAAATCATCTCATACAAATAATTATAGATATAACCCGTGCACAGTTACTGCTCTTTTTAACTTCTCTCATACACTATGGTTAGTGATAAGATTTTTAAATTTTTTTTATAAAAAATCTAAAATAATTAATTTATATATTAAAAAAAATCTAAAATAAATAAAAAAAATTATAATTATTCTGTGCATAGCACGGATGATAGACTGAATAAAGATTTGTGCCTCGAAATTTTCTGGCCCCGAATGCCCCTAATGCCCAAAACGACGTCGTTTTGGGCATTAGGGTTTTTTTTTTTTTTTTTTTCCTGCCATTTCGACGCCATTTTCTGCCTTTTCAAAGAAGACAAAGCAGAGGAGAGGAAGAAGGAGAGGGAGAGGGAGGGGGAGGGAGAGGAGAGGGAGAGGGAGAGGGAGGGAGAGAGGTCGCGGTCACCGATCCGATCGTCGATCGCCGCCTCTGCCATCGCCGATCGCCGCCTCTACTCGTCGCCTCTTCCATCGCCGATCTTCGCCTCCAGCCCATTTTTTAGGCCCCCTCTAGTCCCCCTCACCCTCCCCCTCCCCTCCCCCTCATCTGCTTCGTCTTCTTTGTTCTTCTGACTGAAAAAATAAAAAAAAATAAAATACAAAACGACGACATTTTGTATTTAGAGACATTCGGAGCTCTCAATTTCGAGCTCCGAATCACAATTGATGATAGACTAGTCTGGAATTTATTATACAGAGCTGCTGGAGAGCTCTAATTAGAGCACCAGCCGTACAGCTCTAATGAGCTGTCATTAATTAAAAAAAAAAAAACAGTATAATAAAAGACAAAAAAAGAGAGAGAAAAGGACAAATTAGAGCTCTTTTAAAGCTTCTTTTTTAGAGGTATGGATCATTTTTCTTTTCTTTATTATAAAGCATCTACCACAATTGTTATGATTCCACCTTTTCTGACAATGTCCAACACATCAAAATACGGGAATTGGTTCTCTCGCCCATGGGATAGGATAATGTTTTTGAATTATTGACTCATGTAGTCCCCCCAAAAAAAATACATTGTTTAATTTTTGAAAACTCTATTGAGTTATTTACTTTTCATATTTTTTTAATATTTTAATTAATTTTTTACCGTCTAGATTTAAATCTAGAAATACTTGAAAATAAAATATTTGTGAATTTTTTTTAAAAATTTATTAAATACAAAAAATAGAACTTTTTTTTATATGTAGTAATTTTTTAAATTTTATTATCAAATATTTTAATTTTAAAGAATATCTAAATTATGTACGTTTAAAATATAAATATTTTTGATTAAAATATAAAAAAATTTCAACAAAAAAAATCAAAAATAATTTCAAAAAACTAAACCAAACAAATAAACACTATGAACGTGCCTTGAGCCTCATTATAAATTTTTTTTTTGGTAATAAAAAATTGTTTACTTATTAAAAAAATATTTTATTTCAATAATGAGTACCATTATACAAATTAAAAAATTATATATAATGATACAATGCATTTATTAGGTCTTATTATTTTAAACTAAAAGATTCTTTCGAGGTGACAATTAATATTAAGGTAAATTAAACTTAAAAACTTACCCTTCTTGATTTTAAGTTTAATACATATCATGCCCCAATATTTAGAAAATTATACTAACCCCCATGTATTATAATTATTTAAACAGAATGAAGACATTGAGTTCATACACTCTCTCTTTTCTTGCTTTGCTTTGCTTTACTTTGCTTTACTTTCTCTGTTTTTTTCCCCCCTTTTATTTGCTTTATTTATTTTTTCAATGTAATTTCTTTTATTTTTCTATTAGGAATTGTTACCTTTTATATAAGGAAGGGGGTTAGTCAAATGAGACTATTAATCACAGGAGTGAGAATGTAATTTCTAGAATATCAAAGGAGAGATGCAATTGAATCAAATCTCTGGACATGTCAGTATAATTTACCTTTAATATTATTTTTAAAAAATTAGTATATAAAATTTATGAAAGAATATATATATATATATATATATATTTTAAAATATTTTGGACTACTAGGGAAACAAGGTGCCCAAGGGTATAGATTCCCCAACCAGCAAAGGAATGGGCTTTCAAAGGTGAGGATCGGGGGGATTCTACTTAAATTCAAAATATATCTTAAATTTTTAAATTTTAATTTTTATTATATCTTAATGTAAATTTATTAATAAGGACAACACATATTAAATTTTAAAATAATTTTTTTTCCTTCTCATGATACACCCTAATTAGTTATTCCTATTCAAATCTCTGTATCTTCTTCCCCAAGAGATTAAAGTTATTTCTTCTTCTTCTTCTTCTTCCTCACTCAAAAACTTCAATCCACCCTACCAAAACTCACCATCATCATCAACAGTAAACTTTAATTTTTGTAGGTCATTATTTATATAATATTATTATTATTATTTTATTTTATTTTTAGACTTTATTAATTGTGTGGTTTATAAGAATTTAATGTGATATTTAGTTAATTTAATGTGTTATTTAATTAATTTAATATAATGTTTAATTATATATAATTAATCTGAATATTTATATTTATATATATTTATAAAAAAAAGAAAGAAATTATTTATGTAAATTTTATATAAGATATTTATATTTATATATGTGTATTTAGGTTGTAGTTGAAAATTATAATATAATATTATATCAATTAGGTTATAAGTATACTGCCTCACCAAGATTAAAAGAAAGGAAGAGGAAAAAAAAATGCTCTGCTGCGTGAAAGAGAGCAATGTTTTCAAAACCGGACCGGTGAGCGAACCAGAAAAGGGACCGGGTGGACGGGTCACCGGTTCAACCGTCGGGTCAAAGCGGTCGAACCGTGAAGTCATAATTAATATTATATAATTAAAAAATATAATTATAATTATAAATAAATAAAAATATATATAAATAATCAAATAAAAATAAAAATTGTTGTATAGTATTTATTAATAATATTTAATAAAGTCATAATTGATAAAAAAAAGTCACTTATTTCAAAGAAATTAAAATTTTTAAACATTCCCTCCAAATAAATTGATTGATTGCTAGATTTAATTTTGGAGGGAAATGAAATTTTTAACTCTCCCTCTAATTAATATGTTTCAAATAATTTGATTGAATCCCACATAGAATTTTGTAGGTTCTCTTTGAAAAATCTTTTCCTATAAATAGGAATAGACTTTCATAATCTCCTCAAGCTTTCAAGTTTCAATGAGACTCTTCCTTATGAGAGGAGACTCTTGAAATAAGAATTTTTAGTCAAAATTTTGAAATATATTTATATATAAATATAAATATATAAGAAAGAAAGAAAGAAAGGAAAGAAAGAAGAAAAAAAAAAGTAAAACCCAAAAAAAAAAAAAAGGACCGGTTTTGGCCGGTTCGACCACTGGGTAATCGGTTTTACCGGTTCGGCCAGTGGGTCACCGGTTTTTCCTGGTTTTGGCCCCAATCCGGGTTTAGGGGGTTGACCGGACCGGAACAAGGCCCGGTTCAACCGGTCCGACCGGCCGGTCCGGTCCGGGTCTGAGAACAATGAAAGAGAGAGAGAGAGAGAGAGAGAGAGAAATAAAAACAGACAGTGCTCTGCTGTGCTGCGCGTGGTGTGAAAAGAGAGATAGGAATGAAAGGAAAAGAAAGGGGCTAGGGTTTTATTTTGGAGGTTTAATTAAGGTCAAGTTTGGCTATCCAAAATAAGTACATACTTTTTATCTTTTTATCTTTTTTCTATCATATCACCTCTCTACTTTTCTGCACATCTTTTCGTAAAAAGACAAAAAGTGCACTTATTTAGGTCATCCCAAACAACGTGGATCTTCAAAAAATAATTATGAGTATAAAACTCATTTTTTTTTTAATTTATGATTAGTTCGTTATTTTTATTTATTTGATATTAATTTGATTTTGTATTTACATGAAGATGATGAATTGATTTTAATTATTTTGGTTAGTTATGTATGCAATGTTTAGAATTTTTTTATGTATTTATTTTATGATTATAATCACACTCATGATTATATGAAATTGAAATAAACTTAGAATCTATAGATATTGGTTAGATGATGGATTGATTCGTTATTTTTATTTATTTATTTTTATTTATTTGATGTTGGTTTGATTTTGTATTTGCATGTAGATGATGGATTGATTTCATTATTTGATTAGATGTGTATGTAAGGTTTAGGTTTTTATATGTATTTATTTTATAATTGTAATCACACTCATGAATATATGAAATTAAAATAATGAATTGTTTGGAGTGTCCTAAATAAGTGTACTTTTTGTCTTTTTAGAAAATTGAGGAAAAAAAATATGGATATTTGGGTTAACTGTTTGACTTTTTATGAAAAAATGTGTATTAAAAAAAATTAGTGTGTAAGGAAAAATTAGGATTGAGAGTTGTGCAGCCGTAATTTTTGACTTTTGATGAATAGTGATAACTTTTTAGCTTTTTGACTTTTTTTCAACTTGCCAAACTTGGCCTAAATTAGGAACTCATAGATACATTCCTTACACTCTACCATGACTCTATGGATTGTTGTTTTATTTGAGTGTTGGTGTGAAAAAGTGTATAAAAAAAAATGAAGATTATGAGATTTATTTGAATGCCTTAGGTTTGTCATTATTATGATTGTTCTCATGAGTAAGATATTTTGTATATATATATTGTTGCCTTGTTCTCAAGAGTAGACGAATGTTTTGATTTACGCACGTACGTACCTAACCATCCAGGGAGTGTGGGTCAAACTTGAGACGATATCACCGTGCAAGTTTAGCTTCGGAGTGGTGTTAGGTATACAGGAGACATATGGGATATATGTGTAGGCCGGAAGTAGAGGCCGAAGTGGTGGAGTTAAGGTACAAAGAATTTAATTATGAGTTTATTGGTATAGTGTGAATTATATTGATTTGTATATCCTGAAAAATAGTAAATGATCTCAATAAATTATGAAATTTGAGCAGAGGCATGTATATGTGATTCTAAACAACTTTTGTGTTTTAACTTTTTATTAAAAAGATCGATTAGAACTTATAATCGGATGGTCTTGGTTATAGTAGTTTTGATTCATTTTAGCAATACAGATTTTAGAGGCTATTTTAACCCACGAAACGAGCTTATTTTTATTGGTTTCGCGTAAACTGAAGTAAAACATTATTCTGAACACTTTTCGTATTTTGAACTTTTCCGAAAAAATCATCTTACGGTAGTTTCTTTTCGTTTTCAGTTCCAGATTTTTCGATCGAATTTCGGTTAAGATTTTCTATTAAGTTTTTATCTCAATCTGTTCGGTTTCTACTAAATTCGTTCGTGCAAATTTTTAGGAAATTTGATTCTGTACAATTTTTGTTCTTTGAGTTTTGGTCAATTCGAATTATTTAAGCATGAAACGGTGCATTTTGATACTTTTTTAGCAAGTTACTTATAATTAAATTATATTAACTTTATTTTTTACAGGATGGTGGGTCTTACTATTTTTTTTTTTTATGTAGGGCTGACCCACCATATTATTATTTCTATTTTGTTTATTTTATACTCAATTTATATTTCGTTGTGTACGGGTAATAAACTAAATGCCACCGTATCTCAAGAAACTACCCATTCATCTTGGTGCGGATGAAACTACTTGTCTTGTCCCGTAACACGAATTAAATGTATTTTTGTTTGTGTCTGGTGGACACGTGGGTGTTACATCTTGTACTCATACCAGTATACCTGTATACTAACTTGTTTTGTCTCTTGGCAACTCGGGTGCGTTCTATTTGAGCACAACCGAGCTTTCTTTGCAGGATTAGTTGGGACTATGGTGGTAACAATAAATAACCATGATCGTATGATATGTCTCTTGAATTTCTTTTGTTTTATTGAGTTTAGGGTTGATATTAGTTTATGTATTTATTAATTTTTTTTGCTTAGTGTTGATATTAATTTATGTATTTATTAATTTTTTTTATGACCTTAGTATTTTGATAATTTAGCATGGTTTATAACTTTACATTGTTTAAGTTATTCTGACTATTTATTATTACTTTAATGTTAGAGATATTGATTAGTTATGAAATTGAATAAAGCTTGGGAGCTCGAAACCGAGCTCTCCCGAATCCCCCGAAATTCAGGAAGGAGGGAGGGAGGGAGGGAGAGAGAGAGAGAGAGAGAGAGAGAGAGAGGAGAGAGAGAGAGAGAGAGAGATCGGGGAAGAGGAGGAAGAGAAGAGAGGGGAAGAAGCTCGTCGCCCGGCGTCGTCCGAAGCTCGTCGTCTGCAGCTCGAAGCTCGTCGTCCGGCGTCGCCCGGCGTCGCCTCGCCTCCGCCCCGCCTCCGGCAGCTCCTCCTCCGCCTCCAGCCCTAGTTTGTTGGCCCCCTCCCCTCCCCTTCTCTTCCTCCCCTCCCCCTCCCCCTCCCCTTCTCTTCTTCTTCTCTTCTCTTCTTCCTCCTCCTTCTGTGTTCTCTTCGTCTGAAATGGAAAAAAAAAAAAAAAAAAATTTCACGAAACGACGTCGTTTCGTGAATTTCGGGGGATTCGGGGAAGGGGATTCGAGCTACCAATCACAACTGTATGAAATTATGGTGGATGGTTTAATTAGCATTTTGTTAGTTTTTTTTATCCCTTATAATCTTTTGAAGATGAAAATTTACTTAAACCTTATGGAGGTGAAAACGTTAAGAATTTGTTTCATGCCCTAGGATTTGGATGATGGAATATTGATTAGGGTTTAGTCCTAATTTAATATTTAATTGTCTAAATTTTGGAGTGTGACATCAACATCATTATTTTTTATAATTTTGAAACCCTAAACCCGAGAAGAAAGTTTGAACAAAATCAAATAATGGATGAGAGTAATAATCAAAATAGTTTTTTGAAACAACCTATCAAAAAGGAGATAAATATTCATATAAAAGGGTTTCACAATTTTTATAGAGTATCATCGATTATTTTATATATCGTTTTTTGACAAAAATTAAATGACTCAGTAGTTAGATTAATAATAACATATTATTAGAGTTGTTCTTATTTTGTCATTTAAATAATACATTATTTGAGAATTACTCTTTCTTATTAGTGCCTGATACTTATGTGTTTATAAGTTTGATTTTTAACTTTCTATGAGCATTTTTGTAGATAATTTATAATGTAAAAGTTTTTTCTTTTATATTTTTTATAGAAAAGTTTTATAATACTTATGTAAAAGTTTGATTTTTTATGTTTTTATAATGCTTATGTGCTTATAAATTTGGTTTTTTTTTCTTCTGTATTTGAAAATTATTTTCTATATTGAAAAGTTTTTAAAATAATTTAATTTTTTTAGTTTGTTTATTATTTTTTTAATTAGGTTTACTTTGAGGATAATTTGAAAAAATAATAAGGTGTAATCAGAATAAAATAAAATTTTAAATAATTAAATTGGGTGTACTTAAAAATTAGAAATACTTAATGATTTTTTTTTTTGGGTATAAATAGAATCTCCCGTGAGGATCTACTCGGACTCAGCGCAGGCTCGACCTCTAGGGCCCATGTTCTTAGTCCAAGCCCAGCCCGAAGTAAATTTATTGGACTTAGGCTAGCTTGGTTATATAACCAATAGGTTTGGACTTTTGTGGGCTTCTTAACTTATTTTTATTGGGCTTTTATTCTATTCCCCTTTTATATATATGGTGATTTTTTTCACCATTTTTTCTTTTGGTTTTCCATGAACACACTTTTTTTTTTTTGGGTGCACATGATAGAGTGTTAGTAAAATCACATGATAGAATTAGATTACACAGTGGGTTGATGTCATTCTATTAACTCGAATTTGAGAACCCACCTCATTGACAATTAAATACCCTCTCATGACCACTTGAGTTATTGTTCAAATCTTAGACCTAATGTTATAATTTTAATCTTACAGTTTCCTATTCCCTTACTCTCCTCATACAGGTTGTTAAAATAAATTAAAATGGACTCAATAATTGAAATAACCATTGCACACAGTCACATAAGATAAGATAAAAGGTTTAACTTGAAATTCAAGAACACCTTATACTATACAAAAATTTATATTATATTGTAAAGTATTTTGTTTCTGCAGCACTACTTTGTTTATTTTTATTTTTTCAGTAGGTTCCAGACCCCCAGTGGACGGTGACCCTCACGTACACGTGGGGCAGTGAGAGGAAGACCCCAAAAAAAAAAAAAAAATAAATAAAAAAAATTCAGCCAATAAAAAATCAGTGGGGGTCACCCCCACTGGGGGGTCTAAGTCATTTTTCTTATTTTTTTGGCTGGGACTGCAGCACTACTTTGAATGATAAATGATTTTTTTATATCTTGGAACACATCTTTATGCAACCAAAAAACAATAAATAAATAAAAAATAGAAGACAAGATCAACATGCCAAATTCATTCTATTCAATAAAATTGTGTATCCTCTGTCAATTATTCAACAAAAACACATGATTTTTGTTGTTGAGTTTCAGAGAGCCCCTCCACGATTTAGTATAAAATTACAAAGGCAAATACTAGGTAAAGGTAAAAAGAAAAGGAAAAAGAAAGTTCTAAGAAATCATCTTTCACAACAAAGGCTCCCCAAATTATTGGATTGGAAAGTGACCCAAATCAATAATTCTATGGATACAAAATCAACCACATAAAATATACATGGGAACAACCTCGAAGGTCAGATGCTTTCACCACTGCACCACCCGTCTCAGGCACCATCAGACATGTATGACTATTATTATCTTCTGTGGTTGGTTCTATGTCCGTAGAATTATTGGATCCAAATACAAAGACAAAGGTCAATTGGGAGATTGAGCTTGGGCCATGGCTTTATGCATTGCCACTACTTCCATAAGCTCGTCAATCCCTGGTATAACATCCTTCACAGCATCATGTGAACAAAACCTCTCAGCCCAACCCACCAAACTTGGAGTCTTGGTTTCATCAAGTAGCTTCACATTGACAGTCTTCTCTACCATCCTCAACCACCCCAAATAGGACCCAAGTGCCATGTCAAGGTACCCAATACCATCCCCACCAAAGAAACCCTTCCCTTTGCTGCACTTCACAAAGGCATCCTCCATCAAGACCATAGCCCCAACCATTTCCTCTATTGCTGTCAATCTCTCATCATCTCTTTGTGCTGTCCGAAGCTGCTTCATCGACGAAGGCAACTACAACCATTTGAATTGTGTCATAGAATGGTAAGTTGGTAAAAAGAAGGAAAATGCTTTATAATCATTACAAAATGTTCAAAATTTTCTTTCAAGATGATATGTCAGTGGCATTAGAAACGGAGTCGAAATTTTATCATAAGAGGGCCTAGCATGAGCTCCAAGTGGGTAATAGGAGCAAAATAAGACCTTGGAGTACATTTGTTTTTACCAATTACAAATTTCACTACAATTTTTTTTTTTTTTGATTCAAGCAAAAGAAAAAAAAAAAAAAAAAAAAAAAATGAAGATGAATGTCATACCTTATCATCAACATAAGCTGCCCAAAATCGAGCAATGGCGCAATCAAAGGGATCGGAAGGGAGGATAGAGGGACTAGAGGTCCACACCTGGTCAATGTATTCAACAATGATGAGGGACTCGCATATGGGCTTGTCACCATGGATTAGTACCGGGATTTTCTTGTGAACAGGGTTGGATTGGAGGAGGATATCACTTTTGGAACCAAATTTCTCTTCTAGGAACACATGGTTGACTGATTTTAAGTTGAGGGCAATTTGAACCCGGTTCACAAATGGGCTTGACCGTGAACCCAAAAGCTTCACATCAGCCATGGCTAATTCTCAATGAGGTGAACACAAAGCAATGAACTTTCTAAGTATAGATATGAATGCTACAACTCTTTTGGTATATATGGTTGTGGGGGCCTGTTGCTCGTGGAAAGGAAACACCGCCAGAAATTGTCTATCTTCTAATCTTAAAAATCATTTATAATTAAATTATGTGAGAATCTTAAAATGTGAGAATTTAAAAATATAGAGTAATTCGACTAAAAAAAGTGATAATATTCTAAATTTTATTTTGTCTTTAGTAATTATTTTTTGGACAAATTACGATAATAATTCCTGTACTTTATTCCTTGGTCATTTTAGTCCATATACTTTCAATTAACTTAATTTTAATCATGAATTTATAATTTTGTCTCAATTTGATCAAATTAATTAAAACTCTTAGCATTTTTTTAATGAAAAATATACATATAAGTATCACGTGTTATATTTTTAAAGGCAAACTTATAAACTTACTCAACTCAAGTTAGTTAATTTAAACTAATTTAGTGATAATTTTTCTTAAAATACTAACAATATTATTAATTAAATCAAATTGAAATAAACTCTAAAATTAAAGATAAAAATTGAATAAATTAAAAGTGTAATGATCAAAATGACACAAGTAATAAAATATAAGAACCACTAATGTAATTTGTCATTTTTTTTTTCAAGTTTACATAATTTTTTCTTTTTTACTTTTCAAATCTGCCTATCAGAAGGATCATCAATAAAATTTTTCTTTTTTACTTTTCAAATCTGTCTATCAGAAGGATCATCAATAAAAACAAAAAATCAATTGATGATTTGAGATAGGAGAAAACAAAAATTTGATAACAGATGATCCTTGCCCAAGAAACTATGCAGATATGCGTCATCGAATTCGTCATAGCACAATATAATATAACAGTTGTATAGTTTAATATTGTGACGGAGATTTCGAGATCTGCGACTCTCTTTATGGTCGTTCTCCTTTGTTTGTAAACAAAAAAAACAAAATATGATGTTGAATTAATGTAAAGGGTATAATAAAAATCAAATACATATATACATAAAATACATATTTTATGTTGATGTTTCCAAATTTCTGAATATTTTATTTACAGTTGTCTTTTTTTTTTTTCTTTTTTTGGGCTTAAGCATTCACAGCTGCCCTTGGAAACGCACAAAATTTGAAAGTATTCATATGGGTTAAAAAAAATTTCAATTTGTCAAAAATTATTTGTTTGATCATTTTTTCAAAGACGACAAGTGAATACCCTTGCTTGTAATCGTAATTTTTGAATGGTATCACAACTAGGGGCGGCCCGGTCTAGCATCTACTGGGTTGTCCAAACTCGACATTAAATTTAAGCTTAATCCGACTTAATATTGGGCCTAATACAATCTTCTCAACACTAATTTTAGAAAAAAATTTAAGTTCGTTCACTTAACACGGTATATATGAATTATTCAAATTTTGTTAAAAGAAAAATCTTAGAAGGTATTTAAATGAATTTAACCAAAATCTAGTCATAAATGATGTTGAGTTTTTTTAACAAATGCTTTAATTTAAACATTAAAAAGAAGCATTTTACTTTTTCTTTTCATTTTATAGTTTATTTTGCAAAATAAACAAGTCCAATCCAAAAAATAAACAGGATCAAAATCTCAACTTAGCCCAACTCAATCTTATGAGCCTCTGTTTGGGAAGAGGCTTTTTGGTCTTTTTGGCCTAAAATAGTCATAACAAACAAAATATTACATCTAACTCATAATCATTACACTATTCTCTCACAAAAAAAGTAAAAAAAGCCAAAAAGTCAAAAAATTCTTCCCAAATCAAGCTTTTTAGTCCAGGCTAAAATAGCCAAAAAAGTCAAAAAATCAAAAAGCCAACCCTCTTCCCATAGGCTATTTTACACTTCATCCTTTTAAATTATCACTCAGTATTAATTTACCACTTTTAACTAAAAAAAGGTAATATTTTGACACTTTTAATTATTAATTTGTATTAATGTGAACGTTTTGTTAACAATCCATTATATAAATGAATGAAAAATTGACATATG
The DNA here is from genome assembly GCA_030407325.1 of Camellia japonica. NCBI lineage: Eukaryota > Viridiplantae > Streptophyta > Magnoliopsida > Ericales > Theaceae > Camellia > Camellia japonica. The sequence goes on along the minus strand of JAPPVO010000019.1, from coordinate 13,816,020 downwards.
ACTTATATATGATATCTCAAATATTGTAGAATGTCTAAAATATATATAGGGGTCTTTTGGGAAGAAAATAAAAAGTTAGCTTTTAATTTTTTATCCATTTTGGGTCGGATAATTCTATTTACACATCATTATTTATCTTAATATACACCATTTACTCAGTCCACATCCTACACAAATTAAAACTTTTAATTTTATCTCAATATACATCAATAATTTTCAGATAATACTACCCTCATCTTCCTCAACAAATAAATATTGTATACAATTAGAGACTAATGTTAACAATTATAGGTTTGAATTGTGAAATTTCTTCTTCAATAAAAATACCCCGATCATAATTCGATTCAACCAAACCATTTACTCATATGATTCTCAACAAGAATACTCAGATCCAAAGCAAATCAGTGAAGATTAAACAAAGAAACAGATCTTGACACTATCATAGCCAGCGAGGTGAAGCAAAGCGTACTGAAGCATACAACCATGTCCAGCGGAGAGAATAAAGCGATCGCGATTGAACTAGTAAGGGTTCTTCAGATTATACTTTATCAACTCATCATGTAGTATATGACCCATGGGAGCACAACCCATAGGAAGACCGAGGTGACCCGAATTGGCCTTCTTGACGGCGTCGATTGCGAGGAAACAAATTGTGTTGATCGATTTCTCGACGAGGGCAGTGTCGGCTTGGAGGAGAGTTTCGACGGCGGCAGAGGTGCGGACGGGGCGGAGGGAGTTGAGGCGCTGCAGTGAGGTGTTTGGGGAGCGAATGGGGTGACAGGAGGGAGTGGAAGGGATGGATTTGAGGCAGGAGTGAGGGAATGAGGGAGGGAGAGAGAAAGGGAGGGTGTGTTGGTAATTTGATTGAAGGATAAAAATGTAATAAAAAAATTTACAGAAAAAATGTGCACTAAGCAAATAAAATGTGTGGAAATAGAATTTCTCTTTTGGGTCATATCACCTCTTATATTTTTTATCTATAAAAAGATAAAATAGACTAAAAAATCAAAAAATTAACTTTTTACCAATTTTTCAAAACAATCCATATTTTTAAATGATAATTTAACAGAATAAAGTGTAATTTACTAGAATAATTAACTCAAACCTTGACGTTAACAGAGTTTTCTTTTTTAATATTCTAAAAAAATAATTTAAAAAAGTGACCAATTTTTTAAACTATTTAGGAAACTAATCTAGTTTTTGAAATCGCATTTTGAAAATATAATTTTAAATTAAAAATTGCATTTTCAACAATTACATTTTTAACAAACGATTTTAAGTTGAAATTGCATGTTAAAAATGCGATTTCAATTTAAAATTACATTTTTAAAATACGATTTCAAAAAGTAAGGGGTGGTTTGAGATGATCTAAATAAGTGTACTTTTTAATTTTTTATGAAATATGGGTTGAGTATGAGTTGGATTTAAAGTATTGTGTTAGAGAGTTGATGTGACTTAAATAAGATAATGTGATTTAAATAGGATAGTGACTTTTTGACTTTTTTAGATCATGCCAAATAAGGCCAATTAATTTCTCAAATAGTTTGAAAATTAAGTCAATTCTTTAAATTATTTTTTTAAAGAATTTCTTAAGAAAAAACTCGATGTTGACATCCCAGATGACGACTTCGATTACGTAAAAGAAAGTCAGCTAACTTCCATGCCACGGTTTGACTGGCCATTTTTATTTTGGGCATTGATTTAGACTCCCTTAAAACATCTACCCCACAACTTCCTCACACACATGAAGGTTGAGGATTGGGTGAGAAGCAAAAAAAAAAAGAAAGTTGACCAATCAAAACTAAAGGGGTGAAGGGTGTGACCCCCAAAGGGGTCTCAACCTTTATTCTTCTATTTTATAGGGAGAACGCTATCCAGGTGGAAGATATAGAAAAAAATAATTAATAGATATAAGTGACACTTGTAATTTTACAATAGGCCTGCTTGCTAGAATTTATAAGTTGTTTATTTCAATTTTTAGCTAAAATATTGTGTTTGGTGCAGTTTAAATTAATCAGTTTATAACTTAAATCAAGCTATTTCTTAACTTATCTCAAAAGCTGGTCAGGGGTGCTTAAATTTTTGATTTAAGTGCACAGTTAGTGTGAGGGGCTAAAATTACTTAAATGTCCTTGTCAATACTCAAATGTTAATATTAATTAAAAAATAAAAATTGTATATTTCTGAAGAAAAAGAAAAAAATAATATTAATTGGCATTAATTATTAATAAATTCATATTGTATATTTTTATATTAATTAAAAAATAAAAAATTGTATATTTCTGAAGAAAAAGAAAAAAAATTAATATTAATTAAAAAAATCAATATTAATTGGTATTAATTATTAATAAATTAATATTGTATACTTTTGTAATGAATTAATTATTAATTGATACTAATTAATAACGATTGTTGATTATTAATATTAATTGATACTAATAAAAATTAATATTAATATTAATTTATACTAATAATAATTTTAGTATTAATTGAGACTAATTAAGCAATTAATTGATACTAATTAATAATTTTAGTATTAATTGATACTAATTAAGCAATTATTGATACTAATTAAGCAATTAATTGATACTAATTAATAATTTTAGTATTAATTGATTCTAATTAAGCAATTAATTGATACTAATTAAGCAATTAATTGATACTAATTAATTTATAATGGAAAATAATTGTGACAATAATACTTCCATTACATTTTTAGCAAATGTATCAATTTTTATATTAATTGATACTAATTAATACTAATTATATTAACTTTTATTAATAAAATATATATTTTTTTAAAATTAAAACTGAAAAAAATGACAAAATAATCATTTTTATATCATATAAGGGTAGAAAGGACAATTATACAGTAAAAAGTTATTTTACAGCTTATTAACTAAACACTACTCTGTTGCTTAAATCTATAATCCCACAACTGCACCAAACAGGTTAACAGCTTATGTTCACAACTATAAGCCATAATCTGTTAAGCCATAATCTATAATCACTTCTCCACAGTTGTACCAAACGGGGCCAATTTTTCATTTACACCCCATTATAAATATGCTTACATTCATGTATCGATAATTTTTTTTCTTCTCCTCTTTTATATTGTCCACACCCTCTAAGAGGGCCCCTCATGTTTACATATAGTATGAGCACATAAATTCATCATAAATTTTTACATAAAATATGTATAAATAATTTTTTAATAAAATCAGAATTTATTTTTATTTATTAATTTATATACTTTTGTATTTGATTGTGTAATTAATTTTTAAGAAAAATACCATTTCAGTAAAAGTTGGAGAAAGTTTTTACATTTAATGATAAATTTTGATACATTAAAAATCAAACTCATAAAATTTCTATGAAATTGATATTTATTTTTTTGACTTACCATTGATTCGCTATTTACCATAATTTTTAGTATTTTGTGGACTTATTTTATGGTCTTGTGCATAGGGTGTATCATCATCAAGTAAAGCCATATCACCTCCACATGATCAACTCTCTTTCTTTTTTCTCAAGACACACCCTCAATAAATATCAAGCCTCTTTCATCCTTCAATTCATACTCACCACCAAAGTCTATGTTAGGATCACAAGACACCCAGAAAATTATCTCACATACACAGAGAACACAGTATTTACGTGGTTCGGCCAAATGCCTAATCACCACGGAGCAGAAAAACAGAATTTCACTATAATGGAGCAAAATTACAACAGAGGAGGAGACTCTTCTCTACTCACTCAACTCACAGCTCTCTCTCTCTATTTTCTGATTTCTGATACTCTAACTCCTCTCCCTCCCATCTCTATTTATACATATCAAGGGTAGGTGAGGTTGGCTGGCCAACCCATGGCCAGCTCATTGTTCTTCCGTCGGCGGCCGTCTTCACTGACTTGGTGGCCTGCCATGCTTGACTCTCTCCTTTAGATGCCATTTTCTTTGACTATGAGGAGCACTCCTTTCACATGGGGTGACCTCTCAACAATCACCCCCTCAGCCCATGTGAGGTGATCCGCAAAAAAACCTGCTGCCAAGGTATCAAGCACCCCCTGATTGGATGCCCTGCACCCCCTGCTGAGATGCTCGGCACTACTATGCAACTCCTTGCATGATGAACACGGGAGCAACTAGAAAACTTCAGAGTTTGACACATCAACATCGTCAATTTTCTTGCTCGGAGCTTATTTCTTGAACAACCAGCTTTTGCTTCTGCACTTCGGAACAACTTCCAGCGATCTCATACGCCCGTTGTCTGTGCTGCAATCCCTGATGTTCGGTTCTATCTCACTTGTACGTCCGTACTGATGTTTGACAGTTAGCCCTTCTGCCAAGACAACTCCCACCGGTCTGTACAAGTTACCACTATGCAACTCCGTGCATAGTGCTCGCACCCCCTTATTGGAGTGCATGCAAAGCTCACTTTGCGACTCGAGATTGCATCCCTCCTTCCATGCATCTTTGAGAGGTTGCAAAATGTCTCTAACACGGAGCAAAAAAAGAAACTTCTTCTTCACTGGCACAGTCTCTACGACTGGTTTCTTTGCTCTGAACTGCCTCCCTTGAACTGCCTCCTTGCGTTCTCGTGCACCTTTTCCGCCATTCTTGCTGAAAGCCTTGCTCAGTCATACGCTTTGGTTGCGTATGTTCTCTCTTTGTACTTTTCGACTGGCATTTGACAACACTCATCTTTGTCAAAACTTCTCCTTCCAGTCTGTACAGTTTGTTGCACAATTGCCTTGCAACATTTCTCTATCACCTCTGTGTACATGAAGAACCCCGCCACTAGATGAGAAACAATTTCCTTTTAGATCTAGCATACTCAGGGAGATTAGATTCCTCCGTACTCCTGGCACATGTCGGACCTCAGATAAACTTACTTTTCTTCTATCCTTAGTAAGGGACCGCACTGTCCCTATGCCGACAACTCTGTTCACTGTGTTGTTGGCCATCCGGATATGCTACCGCTGACTCTTCGGTAAGTGGAGAAAAGCTCCTATCCGCACATATGTGGAACGTACACCCTGAATCTAAAATCCAGCCGGGTGTCTCCAACTCTGACGAGACTGTAAGCATCACCTCTTCATCGTCAGAGGAATTCACTGCAACTGCTGTAGTTGAGGGACCTCCGTGTCCCTTAGCCTTCTCTTGGCTTGTCTGTCTGCCTTTTTCTCTGGGCAATCTCTTATTACGTGATCCTCTTGATCACAGTAAAAACACCTCCTCGTGTTGCTCTGTCTGGACTGTGAACGCCCTCTGCTTTTACTTCTTCCTCTACCTCTGCCCCTTTCTCTATCTCTGCTTCTACTTTCTGTGACAAGGGCATGGGACTGCTCTCCTCCCATCTCTCTCTTCCTTGCCTCCTCGTTGAATAAGGCATCTGTGACCATCCCCATGGTCAGCTTCCCTTCGGGTGCAGAATTACTGAGAGAAACCACCAACGTCCCCAGCTGTCTGGTAAGGAACTGAGTAATAATAATGCTTGCATCTCATCTTCCAACTCCATTTTGATTGATGCAAGCTGGTTCACAAGGCTGTGGAATTCACTGGTGTGTTCAGCAACAGACACACCACTCTTCAGCTTCAGGTTTATAAGCCTTCTCATTATCAAGGCTTTGTTCCGTGCGGTCTTGGACTGGTACATGCCTCCAATTTCATCCATAGGGCATAGGCGTCCGTCTCTTGGGCCACATGGTGGAACACACTGTGGTCAATCCACTGTCTCATTTGACCCACAGTCTTCCGGTTGGTTTTTATCCAGTCCCCATCCTTGTCTCCATCTGGTTTGACCCCCTTTAGCGCTATGGGATCAAACAAGTCTCGACAATACAGGATGTCCTCCATCCGCGGCTTCCATATCGCATAATTGGAAGCGTTCAACCGAATCATCGGCCCTGAAACTGATGTGGATTCCTCCATTATCCAGAAAGTTATCTCTGTCTTCCGGACTGCTCAAATTAGCCGGAAAAACACTTCGGATTGCCAAAATAACAACTGCAAATTTTGGAACACTTATTTGCAGAATCTGACCGTACCGATGTGTCCGAAATATGCCAAATAGTTGGAAACCACTATTGGCTCACCCAAATCGGACCTCAAATGGCTTAGATCAAGCCAAAACAATTTAAACGGTTCAGATCGGCAGAATCTGGTGGGCCTCAGAAGCACCAGATTATTCCTCCAGTTCTGATGACGTCAGCCTGACGTCAGCGGCGCGGTCAACGGCGCAGGCAGCGCGGTCAACGGCGGCTCAGGGCAGCGGCTTGACTGGCGGCTCAACGGCTCAGTCAACGGCTCGGTCAACTCGGCTCCGGCTCGGCTCGCCTGGAGGCTCGGCTCGGCTTGGTCAAGCTGGACGGCTCAGTTCGGCTGACGTCAGCTGCCGTCGATGTGACGTCAGCAAACAGCGGTGGATGACGTCACCGCCTGGACAAACGGAGAAGACGCATGCAGCGCGTTCAGCGCGTTCAGGCGCGTGGTCACGGCGTCACTCGGCGCGTGACGCGCGTGTGGCTTGATCCGGTGTCCTTTTTTGACGCGGTTTTCACCTCTGTGCTCGTCTCGTCGAGTACTTCAATCTGGTGTGGTCAAAAGTGGATTTCTACCACTTTGATTTCTGGGCTCGTTTTGGAAACACTCTGTTTTTTTCCGAAAACGCACCACCTCGGCTCTGATACCACTTGTTAGGATCACAAGACACCCAGAAAATTATCTCACATACACAGAGAACACAGTATTTACGTGGTTCGGCCAAATGCCTACATCCACGGAGCAGAAAAACAGAATTTCACTATAATGGAGCAAAATATACAAACAGAGGAGGAGACTCTTCTCTACTCACTCAACTCACAGCTCTCTCTCTCTATTTTCGATTTTTTCTGATACTCTAACTCTCCTCCCTCCATCTCTATTTATACATATCAAGGGTAGGTGAGGGTTGGCTGGCCAACCCATGGCCAGCTCATTGTTCTTCCGTCGGCGGCCGTCTTCACTGACTTGGTGGCCTTCCATGCTTGACTCTCTCCTTCTAGATGCCATTTTCTTTGACTATGAGGAGCACCCCTTTCACATGGGGTGACCTCTCAACAGTCTACACCCTCAATAAATATCAAGCCGCCTCCATCCTTCAATTCATACCCACCACCAAAGTCTGCATAGCTTTCTTTTTCACAGAACAAATAATTAGACCCTCTACTGTAAGTTGAGAGAGAATTAGACATGGCAACAAGTGACATAAAGCTTCTAGGTGCATCGCCTAGCCCATACGTGAACCGGGTTCAAATTGCCCTTAATTTGAAGTCCATCAAATACGAGTTTCTTGAAGAGAAATTAGGTACCAAAAGCGAACTCCTCCTTAAATCCAACCCGATTCATAAGAAAATGCCGGTTCTCATCCATAGCGGCAAGTCTATATGTGAGTCTCTCATCATCGTTCAATACATTGATGAGGTTTGGACCTCTGGCCCCTCTATCCTCCCTTCTGATCCCTATGATGGTGCCCTTGCCCGCTTTTGGGCTGCCTATCTTGATGACAAGGTACTATTTTTTGTTTGATTTTTCTTTTTCAAGACTTCTATATATTATATTATTGTGTTTTGGGTAAAAATATTATTTTAGAACCATAATAAAAAAAAAAATTGAAATATTTAAATTTTGATTCAGATTTTATGAAACTAGCATGTGGATATAGAAGGTCAACTAGCATGCTATGTTTGAATATAAAAAGTTTGCCCGTACCTCCATTTTCGATAAATCATTTGTGGCTAGATTTTAAAAAAATTAAAAAAACTATTAAAAATAGTGAACAAATCCTAAATACTTCAAAATTTGAATGGATCAAGTGAAACCACTCAAATATATGTGGCTACGTCCTTAATTACAATTTTTCCAAGCAGTCTCAAGGGATTAATTGCTTCATAAAATTTGAATTTATTTTACTTTTTAATTGTTTATCACAATTCAACTTATCATTAATTTATGTACCATTGAAAATAATGCCAATTTTAGTAATGTAACCATTGTTATGTAATTTAAATTTTTTTCAGTGGTTTCCGATGTTGTGGGAGTTGCGTACAGCGGAGGGAGAGGAGGCAAAAGTGGCGGCGTTGGGGTGGGTGAGGGAAGGGTTAATGCTATTGGAGGATGCTTTTGCCAAGTGTAGCAAAGGAAAGGATTACTTCGGTGGAGATAGCATCGGATACCTTGACATAGCCTTTGGAAGCTTCTTGGGGTGGCTGAAGGTGGTGGAGAAGATGAAGGAGTTGGAGTTTCTTGATGGAACTAAGACACCGGGTCTGGTGGGATGGGCTGAGAGGTTTTGCTCACATGAGGCTGTGAAAGGTGCCCTCCCTGAAACAGAGAAGCTTTTGGAGATAGCCAAAATGTTGCAAGCCAAAGCTAAAGCTCAAGCTCAAGCTCAAGCTCAATAATCTCCCAATTTTAGTCTATGTTTTGGTCACTTTCACAAGTCAATAATTTGGGCAGCTTGTATTGTCCAAGATGATCTTTTTTGCTTTCTTGTTTTCTTTTTGGTTGTTGGTAAGTAATAGGAGTGTGTATGGATCCATTTTGTTTGTACAAGAGTGATGATTGAAATGAATGAGTTTGATTTGCTCTAATTTTTCTCTTATATGATATGATCAGATGTGTCAATGTGTACCGTAATATTTGTTTTCCACCAATTATATGATTAAAAAAAATCTTGGAACAAACCAATTTTTGGCTCCTTTGCAGTGTTTAATCTCCTATCGATTTCTAGTCGATCACTCCAATTTACATTGAACAAGGAATTGATAAAAGCACTGCATCAATAGACATGAACAGGCAATCGATTACATCTTACGAGAATCCATTGCTCGTTCAGAAGAGACCTAATCAACTTCCATTTTCAAAAACGTTTTTGTGATGTAATGCATACACTTCCAATATGACCAATTGAATTAAACTTGTATGTAAAAATATACTCTCTTTTTTTTTAAAGATTTGATTCATATAAGATATTGCAATGAAATCTAATAAATTACAATCATACTTGTGCGGGTACGAAATATTTGTCACACGCGTTTTCTTCATGATCAAGCTTGTATCTCCTCGAACAGAGTCGTGTAGCCTGCAAAACAATTCAAGTGAGCTAATCGGCAAGTGTGTGCGGAAAAACCCCTTTGATGCTTAAGTTAGCTCTTAAAATCAATGTAGGGAAAAGTTCTCGAGAAATTCAGTGGGTAAAGTTGCATTACCCTTCATAGGTTCACTACTGAGCTTTTATATATCCGTATGGTAGACTCCTCGTAGGATTTTAATTCCTCTAGGAGTCATCTTTCTAAAGGATAAAACTTATCCTTTAACACCTTTATCACCAATGCCAAGCAAAATGACCTAATGCTAAGCAAAACGACGTCCTAGGTAGGCAACTGAGCTAAACAAACCACTCCCTCGGTTGCACACCAATTGTGCAACTATGCAGGTTGCATTCTACATGTTGGAACAATCTTCTGTGTAAAAAGTAATGTCAAACAAATCAAACAAACAAAAATAAATTACTTATAGAATTTATTTACCGAAATGAATAATAATAAAAACAGTCAAGTCGAGTGTGTGACATTCTGTCCTGAAGACAAATTCGCCCCGCTTCTGTACTTACGGATAAATGGCGTCTATCTTCCAAGATACAATGATCTACATAGATTGTAGTAGCACTCCAAACAATCTGTATGGCGAACTAGAACCTGCGTTCTATACTCTCTGAATTTTCTCTAAATGACTAAGATGAAGAATAATGCAAAACGAAGTAAAAAGGGGAAGGGAACAGATTTTTTCTTAAGCTTAATTCGACTTAATATTGGGTCTAACATAATCTTCTCAACATTAATTTTAGAAAAAAATTTAAGTATTAAATTCGTTCACTTAACACGGTGTATACGAATTATTCAAATTTTTTTAAAAGAAAAATCTTAGAAGGTATTTAAATGAATTTAGCCAAAATCTAGTCATAAACGATGTTGAGTTTTTTTTAACAAAAGTTTTAATTTAAACATTAAAAAGAAGCATTTTACTTTATCTTTTCATTTTATAGTTTATTTTGCAAAATAATATTTCATAAATGGCCAGACCAAAATAAATTTCTCATTCCAAGACCAATCCGAAAAATAAACAGGATCAAAATCTCAACTTAGCCCAACTCAATCTTATGAGTCAAAATAGTGAAAGCCAATTACACTTCATTCTTTTAAATTATCACTCAGCATTAATTTACCACTTTTAACTAAAAAATAAGTAATATTTTGACACTTTTAATTATTAATTTGTATTAATGTGAACTTTTTATTAACAATCCATTATATATGAATATTGTAGAATGTCTAAAATGTATATATATATTTTTCTTTTACCCATAACAGAAGCATGGCAATCACAATATAGGCAGTCATGAATGACTCTGCTTAGATTGGTAAGAAAAAGTAGCGAAAGAAGACAGATGGTTGGTTTGGGAAGTAGATTGGTTTTTTGGCTTTTTAATTTTTTTAATTTTTTGATTTTTTAGCCTGAGGCTAAAAAGTCTCGTTTGGGAAGGACTTTTGATTTTTTTTGACTTTTTTAGATTTTTTGTGAGAGAAAGAATGTAATGATTATGAGTTGGATATGATGTTTTGTCTTATTAAGCTAAAAAATCTATTTTGTTTTTTGTGACTATTTTAGCCCAAAAAAGCCAGGCTTTTTTCTTCCCAAACGGAGCTAGAATAATGAGAACATTTTAAGCATTTTTCAATATTTGATATATGATGTATAAAATACGTGTCAATTTTTCTAATTAATGATAAAATTTATAAATATTAATAATTATAATTATAATTATAATTTTTTTTATTAATATGTAATTATTTTTTTAAAATTTTATTGGGGTATAATTATCCCATTTTTCTATCAATTTATATAATGAATATTTAATAGAAGATTTATATATTAATATAAGAGCTTGTTTGGCTGGTTGAATATTAGTACTTTTTTTTGTAATCTTTTTTCATCTTTTTTGGGTTATATTACTTCTCTATTTTTTTACTTATTTTTTTAATAAAAAGTTAAATAGTACACTTATTTAAATCATCTCAAATAATTTTTAAATTGATAGTTAATGTATATATATTTTTTAAATGATAATTTAACAGAATAAAGTGTAATTTACTAGAATAATTAACTCAAACCTTGATGTTAACAGAGTTTTTTTTTAATATTCTAAAAAAAAAATAATTAAAAAAATTGACCCATTTTTCAACCTTTTTAGGAAACTAACCTGTTTTTTAAAATCGCATTTTGAAAATACAATTTTAAATTGAAAATTACATTTTTAACATGCAATTTCAATTTGAAATCGCATGTTAAAAATACAATATATCTTAGTGAAATCTATGTCATCATAAAATTACATTTTTAATATGCGATTTTAAGCTGAAATTACATGTTAAAAATGCTATTTCAATTTAAAATTATATTTTCAAAATACGATTTCAAAAAGTAAGTTAATTTCTCAAATAATTTGAAAATTAAGGGGTTGTTTGGGGTGTCCTAAATAAGTGTGTTTTTCTTCTTTTTAGACTAAAAAGTTGAGGAAAAAAATATGAATATTTGGGTTAACTTTTTGACTTTTTATGAAAAAATGTGTATTAAAAAATTGTATAAAGAAATATGTAGGAGAAGATTAGAAATATGTGGAGGTATAGCCATACAACCTGCCAGCCGGTTTGATGACCATAAATTATTGGCTATTTTTCGGGGCATTGCATTGGACGGTTTTGTTCAGCTTGTGGGGGCTATCATGGGTCCCATTTTGATAATCTGAACCGTTTAATTACCCTGTTTGGTAGAGCTGTGGGAAAGTGCTTATAGCTTATGCCTAAACAGCTTATAGCTTATAACTTTCAGCTTAAGCTGATTTCCAGCTTATTCTTAAAGCATCTCCTGCCCCACTCAAAGAATAAGCTGATTTCTGACTTCCAAAAAGCTATAAGTTATAAGGTATAAGCTAAACCAAACACATCAAAATAGCTTAAATTAAGCTGAAAGCTGAAATAAGCTGTAATTAAGTTCTGCCAAACAGGCACAATATGTAGAACTCGTCGAGTACTATACGCCTATTAAAAATCACGTTGATCGGATATCGATAGCTATCTGATCAGATTTGTTTTTTTTTCAATCGTTAATTATAACACCATCCATTTTTTTTATACAAAACTGATTTGATCATGTAATTATCGATATCCTATCAATGTGATTTTTTACAAACATATAGTGCTCGACGAGTTCTACACATTCAGCGGTTCAAATTATCAAAACGGGACACGTAATGAACCCCCATGGATCAAACAGCAGTGTGTAAAAATTATACAAAAACTGTGCAATTATTCTTAACACACTCTGCACAGCTCCAGCAATCATCATTGCTGAGTTGAAAGAAGTGTATGGAAAATTAATTTTTTAATATTTTTTTTTTGATAAGTAGTGATAATTTTTTAATTTTTTAAGTAATTTTTTGACTTTTTAATTTTTTTTAAGTAGATCCCAAACCAGCCCTAAGTCAATTCTCTAAATTATTTTTTGTAAGAATATTTTTTTATAAAAAAACTCGATGTTGACATCCCAAATGACGACTTCGATTACGTAAAAGAAAGTCAGCTAACTTCCATGCCACGGTTTGACTAACCATATTATAGGGAGAACTCTATCCGGTGGAAGAAACAGAAAAAAATAATTAATAGGTATAAGTCACACTTATAATTTTTTCGATAATTTTTTTATCCTTCTAGTTTCTCCTCTTTTATATTGTCCACACCCTCTAAGAGGGCCCCTCATGTTACATATAGTATGAGCACATAAATTCATCATAAAATATGTATAAATAATTTTTTAATAAAATCAAAATTTATTTTTATATATTAATTTATATACTTTTATATTTGATTGTGTAATTAATTTTTAAGAAAAATACCATTTCAGTAAAAGTTGGAGAAAATTTTTACATTTAATGATAAATTTTGATACATTAAAAATCAAACTCATAAAAATTTCCATGAAATTGATATTTATTTTTTTTGACTTACCATTGATTCGCTATTTACCATAATTTTTATATTTGTGGACTTATTTTATGGTCTTGTGCATAGGGTGGTATCATCATCAAGTAAAAGCCAATCACCTCCACATGATCAACTCTCCTTTCTTTTTCCTCAAGACACACCCTCAATAAATATCAAGCCTCCTTCATCCTTCAATTCATACTCACCACCAAAGTCTACACCCTCAATAATATCAAGCCTCCTTCATCCTTCAATTCATACCCACCACCAAAGTCTGCATAGCTTTCTTTTTCACAGCACAAATAATTAGACCCTCTACTGTAAGTTGAGAGAGAATTAGACATGGCAACAAGTGACATAAAGCTTCTAGGTGCATTGCCTAGCCCATACGTGAACCGGGTTCAAATTGCCCTTAATTTGAAGTCCATCAAATACGAGTTTCTTGAAGAGAAATTAGGTACCAAAAGCGAACTCCTCCTTAAATCCAACCCGATTCATAAGAAAATGCCGGTTCTCATCCATAGTGACAAGTCTATATGTGAGTCTCTTATCATTGTTCAATACATTGATGAGGTTTGGACCTCTGGTCCCTCTATCCTCCCTTCTGATCCCTATGATGGTGCCCTTGCTCGCTTTTGGGCTGCCTATGTTGATGACAAGGTACTATTTTTTGTTTGATTTTTCTTTTTCAAGACTTCTATATATTATATTATTGTGTTTTGGGTAAAAATATTATTTTAGAACCATAATTTAAAAAAAAAAAATTGAAATATTTAAATTTTGATTCAGATTTTATGAAACTAGCATGTGGATATAGAAGGTCAACTAGCATGCTATTTTTGAATATAAAAAGTTTGCCCCGTACCTCCATTTTCAATAAATCATTTGTGGCCAGATTTTAAAAAAATTAAAAAACTATTAAAAATAGTGAACAAATCCTAAATACTTTCAAAATTTGAGTGGGTCAAGTGAACCCACTCAAATATATGTGGCTACGTCCTTAATTACTGGACACAATTTTTTTCAAGTAGTCTCAAGGGATTAATTGCTTCATAAAATTTGAATTTATTTTACTTTTTAATTATTCATCACAATTCAACTTATCATTAATAATTTATGTACCATTGAAAATAATGGCAATTTTAGTAATGTAACCATTGTTATGTAATTTAAATTTTTTTCAGTGGTTTCCAATGTTGAGGGAGTTGCGTACAGCGGAGGGAGAGGAGGCAAAAGTTGCGGCGTTGGGGCGGCTGATGGAAGGGTTAATGCTATTGGAGGATGCTTTTGCCAAGTGTAGCAAAGGAAAGGACTACTTCGGTGGAGATAGCATCGGATACCTTGACATAGCCTTCGGAAGCTTCTTGGGGTGGCTGAAGGTGGCGGAGAAGATGGAGGAGTTGGAGTTTCTTGACGGAACCAAGACACCGGGTCTGGTGGGATGGGCTGAGAGGTTTTGCTCACATGAGGCTGTGAAAGGTGCCCTCCCTGAAACAGAGAAGCTTTTGGAGATAGCCAAAATGTGGCAAGCCAAAGCTAAAGCTCAAGCTCAAGCTCAATAATCTCCCAATTAAAATTAGTCTATGTTTTGGTCACTTTCACAAGTCAATAATTTGGGCAGCTTGTATTGTCCAAGATGATCTTTTTTGCTTTCTTGTTTTCTTTTTGGTTGTTGGTAAGTAATAGGAGTGTGTATGGATCCATTTTGTTTGTAGAAGAATGATGATTGAAATGAATGAGTTTGATTTGCTCTAATTTTTCTCTTATATGATGTGATCAGATGTGTCAATGCGTACCTTAATATTTGTTTTCCACCAATTATATGATTAAAAAAAATCTTGGAACAAACCAATTTATGAAAGAATTAAACAATTCCCACTTATGACTCAATGGCTCCTTTGCAGTGTTTAATCTCCTATCGATTTCTAGTCGATCACTCCAATTTACATTGAACAAGGAATTGATAAAAAGCACTGCATCAATAGACATGAACAGGCAATCGATTACATTTTACGAGAATCCATTGCTCGTTCAGAAGAGATCTAATCAACTTCCATTTTCAAAAACGTTTTTGTGATGTAATGCATACACTTCCAATATGACCAATTGAATTAAACTTGTATGTAAAAATATACTCCCTTTTTTTTAAAGATTTGATTCATATAAGATATTGCAATGAAATCTAATAAATTACAATCATACTTGTACGTGTACGAAATATTTGTCACACGCGTTTTCTTCATGATCAAGCTTGTATCTCCTCGAACAGAGTCGTGTAGCCTGCAAAACAATTGAAGTGAGCTAATCGGCAAGTGTGTGCGGAAAAACCCCTTTGATGCTTAAGTTAGCTCTTAAAATCAATGTAGGGAAAAGTTCTCGAGAAATTCAGTGGGTAAAGTTGCATTACCCTTCATAGGTTCACTACTGAGCTTTTATATATTCCGTATGGTAGACTCCTTGTAGGATTTTAACTACTGAGCTTTTATATATTCCGTATGGTAGACTCCTCGTAGGATTTTAATTCCTCTAGGAGTCATCTTTCTAAAGGATAAAACTTATCCTTTAACACCTTTATCACCAATGCCAAGCAAAATGACCTAATGCTAAGCGAAACGACGTCCTAGGTAGGCAACTGAGCTAAACAAACCACTCGCTCGGTTGCACACCAATTGTGCAACTACGCAGGTTGCATTTTATATGTTGGAACAATCTTCTGTGTAAAAAGCAATGTGAAACCAAATCAAACAAACAAAAATAAATTACTTATAGAATTTATTTACCGAAATGAATAATAATAAAAACAGTTAAGTCGAGTGTGAGACATTCTGTCCTGAAGATAAATTCGCTCCGCTTCCTTACTTACGGATAAATGGCGTCTATCTTCCAAGATACAATGATTTACATAGATTGTAGTAGCACTCCAAACAATCTGTATGGCGAACTAGAACATACGTTCTATACTCTCTGAATTTTCTCTAAATGACTAAGATGAAGAACAATGCAAAACGAAGTAAAAACGGGAAGGGAACAGATTTTTTCTGGATTTTAAGTGTAACGACCCCAAAATGCGTATCAGAAATTGTCTTTATTTAATTATGGGTTAATGTGCTTTAATTTAATTATATCTGTTTGAATTGAGGAATTATTTGTTGAGTTTCGACCTTGAAACTGAAATTGCTGACCTTTATGAGTTTAGAAATCAAAATTGAGTACATGGATATGATAATGGGAATCTTTAGAGTCATTTGCGAAAGTTAATTGGAAATTTATTTCATCTGATTCGTTAAGATGTGTTTGGGTGGTTAACTTTGCATTGCAAATTGAAGGCCTTAGAGGCTTCAGAAACTAGAACGGAGTATATAGTTATGATCAGCATGATTTTTAGAGTCATCTGGGAAGTTTAATTGAAATTTGATTTCATTCGATTTGTAAGGATGCGTTTGGCTCTCTCTAATTGTGATAAGCTTATGTGTATATATATATATATATATATATGAGTTGAAATCATCACTTTTGAGCCCAAAAATATCTGAGGGAGAGGGAGAGAACTGAAAGAGAAAGAGAGAGAGAGAGAGAAAAAGAGAGAGAAAGCTTCTCTAAGAGAGAGAGCTTAACATTCATGGGATTTGAAGACAAATTGAAGAGATTTAAGTGAAAGGAAGAAGATCAACCATGAAAGCTTGGGAATATTGAAAAGAGTTAAGGGAAAAGCAAAATTTGAACTAGGGTCAAGACGAGGACATCATCTAACTGCTACCAGGAGCCCATTACTGTGAGTAATAGTATAGTAAAGATATGTTTTTCATTATCTATTTTTATTTATGTATGACACGATTCTCTAAATATTGCATTTTATCAAAATGCACAAGTTTCCAAGAAATGTGAAATTAGTTATGAACAAGAAATGTGAATTGTTTGTAATATGATATGGTTGGCCCAAGGTCGTTTCGTTTATTTGTTCCGCTTATGCTATGGCATGATATAAATTGTTCGGTCTTTAAGACCTATTGACTTTGGAATGGAATAAAGTGTTGTACAGAACTAAGTGCTACAGTGAGAGTCACCTCTAGAATCTGTACGAGACACCTCTTGGGTCCATACATACATGAATTGGGCCCAAGGAGAGGTGGAGACATGTCGATGTTCCATCTACTCTACGACAAGATACAATGATACGATATGATACGTTTCGACCTAAGGTTGTTTGATATATGATTGGGCTCGAGGCTCTTTTGTTATACGTGGACCCGAGGTCATTCAGGAAATATAATATGAATATGAATGTTTTCACATCGTTATATGACTCATGTTTACGAAAGGTTATTTGATATGCATGAATGGATGTCCTATTTTGAAATGTGATTTTAAACCTTTGTATAAGTGGGCGTATCACGTACTACGCAAAATGTTTTGTGATGGGTTCCAATATGTAATCCATTGAAAAAGCATAGATTTTGATACAATAAATATTTGTTTTAACATGATTTAAGATACATTTCAGAATTGTGAAATATGGTTTCTTAATGTTAAGGACATCATTCATTAACCTCTTTACTTTAATATTACTCACTGGGCGTTAGCTCACCCTTTTATTTTATATATATGTAGGTGAGCCATTAGTGATCAATACTAGAGTTGTATCGAGGTCCACCTCTCTGTCAAGCCGCCCGAGTTATGCCTCCGTGTCGAGGCTTTAACTTTGTAATGTAGAATTATATATTTTATTAAGTCTTATGTATATGTGTTAGGGGTGAGCAGCGGATACCAATCCGCCAAAACCGACCGAACCAAACTGATCCGCCGCATTTTGGACGGATGCGTGATGACGAGCGAACAGTTGCGGATTGATATTCTCCAATCCGCCAATTTGGCGGACGGATGGCGGATTTGAAATTCCTTTGCCGCAACCGAGCCGCCAAACCGCGAACACCCCTAGTAATTTATAAGACTTTGTGTTTTCAGTTTGTTTAAATATTCTGTTTGTGTTTTCAATTAAAAAAGAGTTTAAATATTCTGTTGAAAAAAGTTTTCAACTTGAATATCTTTTTTGAATTGAAAAAATAAACGTGTTATTTATCTATATTTTTTGGTTTTTAAATCTATCTCTAAAAATAATAAATAAAAATATGATATATGCTTGTTGGTTTTTGTTTTCAAAAACAAATATAGATGCAACAATACAGAGACATACAATCTCTACTACTGCTTAGTTCATGGTTTTGGTGGTTTGAATTGTTTTTATATTTTAAGAACCACAGATTGTAATACTTTATGTGGATGAGACATGCTGTGATTGTAGTATGTGGGTGAGGCATGCAGTGATTGTGATATTCTAAAGTTTTAAACTTTCTTACTTTGGATGAGGCATGCAGTGATTGTAATATTTTTTTAAGTCATTAACTGTAATACTTTCTCTTTTTCTTTGAGAAAGTGCACAAGTTGAATTATGTTGAAAATTTATAAAATTTTAAACCGCCAAACCGATTTGCATCCATCCGCCAAACCGCCAATCCGCTCAATCCACATCCGCCGGATTGGCGGACAGATGCGGATTGATTTTCTCCAATCCGCCAATCTGGCGGACGGATGGCGGATTGGAGGTTCTGTGGCCGCAACCGACCCGTGCCCACCCTTAATATGTGTGTAAGATCTGTATAAGTTCTGTGATTATATATATAAATATAGAAAGTGTTTTAAATGCTTAAATTAATCTAAGTCTTCGTGTATGCACAAACTCAATGGGCATTGTCTTTATGTTGGTATTTACTTCCGTTTAAGACCCCGTATTTGAATAAATATTCGTGAAATTTTGTTTTGAGGCCTATGTACAGGTCGATCATGGACCAAACTTTTAGGGGCGGGTTTGGGTCGTGACATTCAGGATGATCAACACTGCTGGAATGATCTAGTATTTATAGGAAAGAGGTGCATGTTCTGACAGATATGAATTTGAATGAACAGGTGCAACCAACCTTGAACAGATACAGTTTCAAAATTGAACAGATCTGCTAACTGCTGGCAGTTCTAAAACTGTCTAAAACTGTTCGAAACTGCAGGGCAGTTTTTCAAACTATTTACAACAGTTTGAACCTGCTGGAAAATGGACTGAAAGAGGGCACTATTTGGATAGAAAAAATTGGCGCAAATTAAATTAATTTTGTTTAGAAATTCAAATAACTTTCCCGTAAGAATTTGAAAAAATTCAAATAAATTTTATCCAAAAAATTAATGTTAGGACCGACTCGACCTATACCCGCGCCTAGCATGGCTCAGTCGGTCAGACGGACGGACGGCGGTGCGCGTGTGTAGTGGTTTGAGCCAAAGGTCACTTTGTTCATAACTCTTCCTTTTATAAATTTGGGGTGCCCCTTGGAGCCCAATCCAAGTGTTGCCACCTAGAACTTATATACACACATAAGTTCTCTTAAGTTTCCAATGTGGGACTATCATTACAAAGAAACCTACATTTTATTCTTTAACAGTCCATTCCACGAACTAGAAAACGATATCAAGTTCCCATTCTCTTGTAAATGGTTTTGGTGAACCGTTTGTACCGTGTGACTTGTCACGCGGTAAGAAATACGTCACCTTCCCACCCTAAAAGACGTGTGGGCCCCACTCAAATTTGGGCTCAAAGTTGGCCCAAAATAAGCCTATAAAACCATAAATTCCAACAATCCCCCATATGAATGGAATTTGATAGAAAGAAAATGCAACAACATGAGTTAATTACAGAGAGTATAGAAATTAGAAATATTCTGCAAAGGATAGGTAGCTTTTGGCTTTGAACCTTCCCTTGTGAGATATTATCGGATTTACTAGCTAACTAGTGAATATGATATCTTGAACTGTTCAACCATTTGTGTAAATCAAGATAATAGAACTCACACAGTATATCACCAGACACAGTTTAGTTCTCCTTATTGTGTTCATTTTGGCCCTGAACAACTTGGTCTTTTATGAGTGCTCTAGAGAATTGTAGCCCTTCACAAATCTCATAGAACCGGCCCAGTTCACACTCATATAGATGATTCTTACGAACAATATCCTGCCATACTCCACTAGGTATTCCTAGATATAAGAATCATTAAAAGTATTACTTAACCTAAAACGCTGCAGATATCACTATTTTATCATTAGTATTGGGTAGGAGTTTGACTCCCCAGTGATCCTTATGAGTCATACACAACTCGGTTGTCCCTTTGAACCTAAATCTTGGGGATCTCCAGTCAGCTAGGTTGGGTTGCCGTTGTGGTAACTCTTATTTAATAGGCTTAAGTCCCATTCCCCTCGATGAATTTTCAACTAACTCTCTTGCTAACCATTTGGTTAGTGGATCCGCTGGGTTGTCTTTAGACTTCACATATTCAATGGAAATAATTCTATTAGAGAGTAGTTGTCTCATGGTGCTATGTCGACGATGAATGTGTCATGACTTACCGTTATACATATAACTCTGTGCTCTATCTATTGCTGATTGACTATCGCAATGTATGTATATAGCAGGCACTGATTTTGGCCACATTAGAATATCTTCAAGGAAGTGACGAAGCCATTCTACTTCTTCCCCAGCTTTATCTAAAGCTATAAACTCTGATTCCATAGTAGATCTAGCAATGCAAGTCTGTTTGAAAGATTTCTAAGATACAATCGCCCCACAAAGAGTAAAGACATACTCATTAGTGGGCTTTGAGTCTCTAGTATCCGATATCCAATTTGCATCACATTATCCTTCAAGTGCTGTTGGATATCTAATATAATTTAGCCCAATGTTACGAGTAAATCAGAGATATCTTAGAACCCTTATAATTGCTTTCCAGTGTTCTACTCTTGAGTTACTCGTATATCTACTTAATTTACTTACTGCATAAGCTATATCTAGGCTAATGCAGTTCATCAAGTACATTAAGCTTCCAAGAATTTTGGTATACTCTAATTGAGAAATACTTTCCTGTACATTCTTAGAAAGAAACAAATTAACATCTACATGTGTTCTAGCAAGATGATCATCATCTTTGCTAAATTTGTCAAGTATTTTCTCAATGTAATGTGATTGTGACAAAGCCTAACCTTTTGATGTTTTGGTAATTTTCATACCAAGAATTACATCAGCAATCTCCATGTCCTTCATGTCAAAATGTTTATTCAACATTTTCTTGGTAGTTTTAATCATGTCATTATTACTACCTATGATAAGCATATCATCCTCATAAAGACATACTATAACATAGCCTTTGTTTGTGTTTTTAATATAAATACATTTGTTACATTTATTAATTTTGAATCCATTTGACATCATTGATTTGTCAAATTTCTCATGTCATTGTTTTGGCGCTTTTTTTAAACCATATAATGATTTAACTAATTTACATACTTTCTTTTCTTTTTCTGGAACAGAAAATCCTTCTGATTGTTCTATGTAAATTTCTTCATCTAACTCACCGTTTAAGAAAGCGGTTTTCACATTCATTTGATGAATTTCTAGATTGTACAATGATGCAATGGCAATTAGCATTCTAATGGATGTAATTCTAGTAAGCGGTGAGTATGTGTCAAAGTAATCAAGACTTTCTTTTTGTTTAAAACCTTTGACCACAAGTCTTGCTTTATATTTGTCAATTGATCCATTCGCTTTTATTTTTTTTTTGAAAATCCACTTATACCCAAGAGGTTTACAACCTGGTGGTAAGTCCACTAATTTCCGAGTGTGATTTTGCAGGATGGATTCAACTTCACTATTTACAGTTTCTTTCCATAAAGGAACCTCAGGACTGGACATAGCTTCTTTAAAAGTTAAAGGCTCATTTTCTAACAAAAATGTTAGAAAATCTAGACCAAAAGATTTTGAGGTTCTAGCATGTTTACTATGCCTAGGTTCTTATTCCTCATTTTGATCTATCTCTATCTCTTGCTCTTGTTGTTGATCATGACTAGTAATAGCATCATAAGATCTTTTATTAGTACTAGTCTCTTGTCCAGTCTTGTTTGGAAACACATGTTCAAAAAAGACGCATTCTGAGATTCAATAATAGTATTTACATACGTTTCAGAATGTTCTAACTTATGAATCAAAAAATCGATATGCACTACTATTCATGACATAACCAAGGAAAATGCAATCAACAATTTTAGGACCTATCTTAGTCTTTTTAGGACTAGGAATAGCCACTTTAGCCAAACACCCCTACACTTTTAAGTATTTGTAGAATGGTACTCTCCCATGTCACATTTCATAAGGTGTTTGATTCACTTTCTTTCGGGGTACACTACTAAAAACCGGACTTTTTGCGACGGTCTCAAACGTCGCAAAAGGTCCATATATCGTCGCAAAAGACTTTTTGTGACGGAGTAACGACAGGAAATGGGGGTAGCGGAAGGGGACGTGACAAAAAGTATTTGCGACGGTTACAAACTGTCACTTTCTTGTAGCGACGACTAATCAATGGTTTTTGCGACTGTTTAACCCGATACAGAAAATGGTAAAAAACTTCACTTTTAGTGACGATGTTAGTTGCCATCGCCAAAACTTTTTTAGCGACGGAATTTGACGTCGCGAAAAGTATTATTAGCGACAGCCTAAACGTCGCAAAAAAAGTGAAATTAAATTAATATCGTATTTGCGACAGTTTAAACCGTCGCGAAAAGTATTATTAGCAATAGTCTAAAACATCGCAAAAAAGTAGAATTAAATTAATACCATATTTGCAATAGTTTAAACCTTCGCTAAAGATTTGAACTAATATGTATATGCTACTGGTTAACCCGTCGCTAATAAAATATAAGGAAATGATGATTACATTAGCGATGGTTATTATTGTTGCAATAAAATTAATTTCATAAAATCAATATATATTTATTAATTCATTCCATGTACAAATTATTAATATTTTCTAAAATAAAATACATCCACATCCACATCCACATCCACATCCACATCCACATCCACATCAACATTCACATTCACAAAATCATACGTGTATATATATATATATATGTACCCTATAACAATTGTCAACCAAATATTCTTTACAAAAATATATAAAACATCATCCAACAATACTAATAATTTTTGATATTCAAGAACATAAATTTTTGTATCTAAAGCAAAACAAAAGTATTGACAATACAAATAAAAAAACATATATATTATAATTTGTTTTAATATCAATAGTAAACTCCAATATCAATATGCGAAGATATCATCACGTACTCAAAAGAGGTTGCATCTGCAAAAGAGAAACACAAAAAGAATATCATTTACAATATAATTAATTTCAAGTTTATAGAAAATGTAAAACGTTTGATATTTATTTCAAAAAATAAATAAATACAAAAAAGATTTTAAGCTGCAATATTGACATGCGAAGATATCATTACGTACTTAATAACAAGTTTTGTTGACATCCGATGCCGTTTAACCATTTTAGTGAGTCAATCGGTTTGAAAAATAGTTTCTAAAGAACAAGTTTTCGTAAACGGAAATTAGGTTTTAGATTCAAAATCGGGAATCCGTTTCGAGTCCCATCTTCTCCTACAAGTCATGTGTGCCTAGTATGTCGTGTGTGTCAAGTTTTGTTGACATCTGAGCCCATTTGAGCATTTTAGTGTGTTAACCAGTTCGAAAAAGAGTTTGTGAGGAATAAATTTTCATAAACAGAAATTAGGCTCTAGATTAAAAACCGGGAATCAGTTTCAAGTTCTGTCTTCTCCTATAAGTCATTTGTGCCTAGTTAGTCATGTGGGTCAAGTTTTGTTGACATCGGATGTCGTGTGAGCATTTTAGTGAGTCAATCGGTTCGAAAAGAAGTTTTTACAGAACAAGTGTTCATAAACGGAAATTAGGCACTGGATTCAAAATCGAGAATCGGTTTCGAGTTCCGTCTTCTCCTACAAATCATTTGTGCCTAGTTAGTCATGTGTGTCAAATTTTGTTGACATCCGACGCCGTTTGAGCATTTTAGTGAGTCAACCGGTTTGGATAAAAGAGTTTCTAAATGACAAGTTTTCACAAACAGAAATTAGGCTCTAGATTTAAAATCGGGAATCGGTTTCGAGTCCCGTCTTTTCTTACAAGTAATTTATGCCTAGTTAGTCAAGTGTGTGAAGTTTCGTTGACATCTGACGCCGTTTAGCCATTTTAGTGTGTCAACCGGTTTGAAAAAGAGTTTTTAAAGGATAAGTTTTCACAAACGGAAATTAGGCTCTAGATTCAAAATTGAGAATCGGTTTCCAGCCTCGTCTGTTCCTACAAGTCATTTGTGCTTAGTTAGTCATGTGTGTCAAGTTTCGTTAACATCTGGAGCCGTTTGAGCATTTTAGTGTATCAACTGGTTCTCACTATTTTACTGTGATTGGTAATGCCAGACAAACTTATAAGATCAATATCACAATGTGTAAATATTATTATTAAGATTGGTTAAACAAACTAGTGCCATATTATACAATAAAATCATTATATTTAAATACGAATCCATTATTGAAAATATTTTTGCAATCCAATGTCTGCTAACAACAGTTAAATTACATACAGATAAGAAACACTTTATAATATTGAATTTCCAAATCAAGTTTGTATAATCTATTTTGAATTACATTTTAAGTTCTATTCTAATTAAAGTATTGGGGTTTCTATTACACACTTATTCAGACCATTTACATATTATTCTAGAAATGTGTTTGCCAGAGAAATACTGATTTATCAAACCTATTAAAAAAAGAATGATGAAGAGAGAGAATGAGGAAATGGGTAGTTTTCCATACCTTGTTGAGTTTGAGAGCTGAAAGGTTTGAGATTGAAATGATGGATAAATTGAACCAAGGAACTAACTAGAAAGGGTAGTTTTCCATTTATGAGTGAATGAGAAGTTGACGTCGTTTTCAGATTCGTGGAATGGACAAATAAAGAATAAAATGTGGGTTTCCTTATAAGGCTTGTCCCACATTGGAAACTTAAGAGAACTTATGTGTGTATATAAGTTCTAGGCGGCAATACTTGAGTTGGGCTCCAAGGGGCACCCTAAGTTTGTAGAAGGGAGGAGTTATGGACAAATTAAACCTTGGCTCAAACCACAACACACGCGCGCGCGCTGCCTCCGACCGACCGAGCCGCGCCGGGCATAGTTGTGGTTTGGGTCAGTTCTAACATTAATTTTTTGGACAAAATTTATTTGAATTCTTGTAGGAATTATTTGAATTTCAAAATGTATTTAATTCAAATTTAAATTCAAAATTTTTGTCCAAAAATTGTGCCTCTTTCAAGTCTGAATTCCACAATAAATTCAAACTGTTTTTACAGTTTTAAAACTGCCCAGCAGTTACAGGTTCAAAACTGCTGCAGATCTGTTCAAATTTGAACTGTATTTGTTCATTCTATTTTCATACCTGTTCGGTTCAAAATTGTTGGAATAATGTTTTGTGTAAAATAAATAATGAAACAAATCAAACAAATAAAATAAATTACTTACCAAACCGAATAAATAATTAAAAGATTAAGTCAAGTGTGTAACACTCTGTCCTTAAGACAGATTCGCCCCGCTACGGTGCTTACGAACAAGTGGCGTCTATCTCCCAGGATACAATGATCTTCACAAATTGTAGTAGCACTCCAAACAATTTGTTCGGCGAACAAAACTTGTGTTTTAAACTCTCTGAATTTTCCTTAAAATAATAGGAAGAATAAATTATGCAAGAAAGCAAAACTGGACAGCAAGAAAAATGAATTTATCATTCTGTTTTTGGATCCAAAGACTGCTGAAATGGCTAGTATTTATAGGCAAATTAATCTATCCAAACAGGTGCTGTTTTTGAACCGAACAAGTGCAAAACCCTTGAACAAATACAATTTGAAAAACTGGACAGATCTGTTGGACAGATTTGATTCGGTCTAAGCAGTTTTATAACTGTAAAAACAGTTTGAACCTGTGTGGAATTCAGATATGAAAAGAGGCACAAAATTTGAATTCAAATTCAAATTACATTAATTTTTCCCATAAGAATCTTTGGAAAAAATTAATATAAGAACCGACTCGACCCATAACCCACACCCGCGTCCGGCCAGCGGCGGCGCGCGTGTGTGGTGGTTTGAGCCAAGGTTCCATTTGTTCATAACTCCTCCCTTTTACAAACTTAGGGTTCCCCTTGGGGCCCAACCCAAGTGTTGTCACCTAGAACTTATATACACACATAAGTTCTCTGAAGTTTCCAATGTGGGACAAGCCTTTCAAGGAAACCCACATTTAATTCTTAAATTTCCTATTCTACGAAGCTGAAAATGACGTCAACCTCTCATTCACTCATAAATGGTTTTGATGAACGTCTTCACCATGTGACTTACCATACGGCAAGAACACGTCAACTTTTGGACCCACCCCAAAAGACGTTTGGGACCCACTCAAAATTGGGCTCAAAGTTGGCTCAAAATAAGCCTATAAAACCAAATTTTCCAACAAAAACTGCACATGTTCGGACAGATCTGAAGGGTCACCTTCTTGCATATAAATAGAGAAAATTTCCAGCAGATTTTTAGATCCAAAAATTTGTTTTCTCTTCCTGGTTTTGCTCTTTGGTTGCATTATTCTTCATATTATTTTTAGGAAAAATATTCAAAGAATATAGAACATAGGTTTTGTTCGCCGTACAAATTGTTTGAAGTACTACTATAATTTGTGAAGATCATTGTATCATGGGAGATAGACGCCATTTATCAATAAGCATCATAGCGGGGTGAATCTGTCTTAAGGATAGAGTGTTACACACTCAACTTGATCTATTTTTGTACTTATACATTTTGATAAATAAATTTTGTAAGTTATTTATTTTATTTATTTGAATTGGTTTCAAGTTTTTTTATTTTACACAGAAGATTGTTCCAACAATATGAAATATTCGTCACACGCGTACTCCTCATGATCAAGCTTGTATCTCCTCGAATGGCGTTGTGTAGCCTGCAAAACAATTCAAGTGAGCTAATCGGCAAGTGTGTGCCAAAAAACCCCTTTAATGCTTAAGTTAGTTTTTAAAATAATGTAGGAAAAAGCTCTCTAGAAATTCAGTGAGTAAAGTTGCATTACCCTTCATAGATTCACGACTGAGCTTTTATATATTCCGTATGGTAGACTCCTAGTAGGATTCCAATTCATCTTCCTAGAATCCCGCTAAAAGTCATCTTTCTAAAGGATAAAGCTTATCCTTTAACACCTTTATCACCAATGCCAAGCGAAATGACCTAATGCTACCCAAAACGACCTAAGTCTTAGGCTAGCAACTGAGCTAAACAAACCACTCGCTCGGTTGCACGTCAATTGTACAACCACGTAGGTTGCGTTCTATATACTTAAAGAAAGTTCACCGAGCTAAAACCTAATACCAAGTCTGTGCTAAGTTTACCTGGCTTGACCTCACGATCAAAGACTTTTATAGCCAATCAACACCACATCCAAACCGGCAGCACTACTTGGACAACATTATCACTTGTCTACCCAGTCAACGCTTACAAGCCATTGCTTGGCCCAAGATGGTAGCTCGGCCCAAACGTTCAAACCACTTAACCTGATCCAAACCAAAGATCATGCTGTGACAGCTCATCTCAGACCTAAGGCCCAATGATGATTTAGCACGGCCTACTAACTTGGTATAAATTACTCTCTCAATACTAATAAAGGTCAAATACAAACTTTACAAAGAAACTATCAAAGTGGGAGAAAATATCCCAATTAATACACGGGAAAAAGACCCACACATAGATTAAGAGATTCAAACTACTGAATGAGTATAGATACACAATTAAAACAACTATACTCTATTTCTACATGGTTTGTCTTTAAATTAAAATGAACAATTTATATTAAAATTATATATGTAGTTTATTTTTAAAAAATAAATGTAAATAAAATATGTTATTATTGGTATTATATTAACTTAATTTTTTAAATAAATGATCTAAAAAAGAACTAAAAATTAATGTTCATTCAATCCAAATAATGAGACTATAAGAACTGATTCTTCTTCTTCTTCTTCTCTCTCTCTCTCATTTTTTCCTTTTTTTTTTTTAAAGAAAAAGATTGAGGCTCTGTTTGGATGTGTTTTGAAATTACATTTTTACCCTATCACTCGCGTTTCACGTTTGGATACCACTTGCAAAATAGAATTCCACCATATAATTCAAACTACAATTTGAAAACCCGTTTGGCAACTTTGTGATTCATTTCTCCACTTTCAACGTCTTCAGTCTTCTTCCTCTTCCTTTCTGAAAAGCTTCCATATCTATCGTCTCTGAAAAGGTTCACATGAACTGATCTACTTATCTTTCTTTCTCTGTTTCAAAGATCAGACTGAAGATTCGTCACGGGTAGTGTTCACAGTTTACTCAAACCATTTTATAAATCATGAATCCTGTGAACCCGCTCCCTACTCATACCATCTCCCACAAATCAAGTGACTTACAATTTGTGCGTTGTGGAAGATTCCTCTTACGGGCAACCAAACAACGAAGACTGCGAGGTCAAATAAATCACAAATTTATTTCACATATTTTCTTATAGGTCACTGATTTGAAAAAATCATTCCTAATTTTATTCTCAATTGTTTTTTGTCTCAGGTCACATTTATCAAACCTATTGTTGAATCAGACGATTACGAAAGAGTCGCACATTCAGCCACTGTACGCACTCCATCACCGGTGATAACTATTCAACTCCTACTAATCTGGTAAAAATTTCCTTCAATCATTTGTTATGTGCAAATGAGTTCTGAAATGATTTCTGAGAATTCCAAATGAGTTCTGAAATGATTTCTGAGAAGTCCAAACGAGTATAGAGATAGTTTCTGATTTGTCTGAACTCTTTGCACCTTTTGTCACCTTTATAGCTAAGCCGGTCGTCCCCCGGGTCATCCGGCCGGTCGACCTCCCTGCTGTCCTCCTTCTTCTTCGGCTTATTTCTTTTTCTCTTCTTTTGCTTATTTCTTCTCGTGGCCTTCTTCTTCTGCTTATTTGTGGTTATTTTTTCACTATGTAAACTTGCTTCACAAACTTCTTACAGATAATGTTACGTGATTTTTTTTTTGTCTCTGTTTTGGCCTTCAAATCATCTGCCTTTCCTACAGTTCAAATAAACATGAATGTATGTGTTTTTATTTTCTCTCTGTTGCCTTTCAAATCATCTGCTTCTCCTAACATTATTTAACAAGTTGAAGTAAACATTAATGTTATGCGGTTTTATTTTTTTATCTGTGTTGCCCTTCAAACCATCTGCTTTTCCTAACATTATTTACTAAGTTGAAATAAATATTACTTTTGGTTCCTACATAAATAATTGTAATTGGTTTTTGCTTTGTTATTTTTTTATATCCACCCCAGAGTACTTTAAATATAAATTGTATGTTTATAGATGGATGGAAACAATTCCGATGACAATCAAGATACAAAAATGTGGACTCCCAGAATTGAAATGAAATTAATAAACATGTTGAGAGAAGAGATTAAAAAAAATCAAACAACGGACCGTACTACTGTGTGGACAATTAGGCATTGGAATCATTTTGCAAATCAGTTGCATAATCTGTATGGATTTCGGTATACAGCAAAGCAGGTGCGACAAAAATATCAGCGATTGAAAGCTGATTACCAGACGTTTAAGCGACTCCAGGCACAGACTAGTCTGGGATGGGATCCCATTGTAGGCACTGTTGTTGCACCCGATGAATTTTGGGATAAGGTTTTTCATTAACCTGTACCATTTTCAAATTTTTTTTAAAACATTTCATCACACATACAATATGCTTAATTCTATATTTTTAATTGTTGTAAGCTACCAGAAATGTAAAGAAGTTTAGGACAAAAGGATTTGAGTATTTCCAGGAAATGGTGGAAACTGTTGAAAATTGTTGCTCCACAGGGGCCTTGTCTCGTGCATCCACACAAAGAGCCCTTGACCCAGATGAAGAAGATGAAATGCTAAATAAATTTTGGAACCCTGAAGTTGGTGGGAGTAATGATGTTGAAGCCATTCCTGTTGACTTATTCAGCGATGAGTACATGGATCCAGCGAAGGGCAAAAGTCACAAGAGGGGCCCTACAAACAGTCAAACTGACAGTGGTCGTTCAAAAAAGTCACGGTCAAGTGGGTTCGATGATGTGTGCGCAGCTTTCACATCCTACATACAGGCAAAAACAGAACATTCGATGATGTGTGCGCAGCTTTCCTAATTTTTATTTTCTTTTTATTAAAAAAAAAAGTATAATTATTAATTTTTAACTTGTTTTATTTCATTTGAGCCGATTATTTTTTTTAATTTATTTTTTTCATTTTATTAAAATAATGGTTTTGTTATTAATTTTAATTTTTTTATTAATTCATAGGCTTGTTTTAATTTTAATTGTAATTTTAATTTTTTCATTTTATTGAAATGAAAGATTTGTTACACATTTATTAATTTCTTTTTATTAATTTTTGTACGATTTTTTTTAAAATTTCATAATATAACTCATAAAATTTCATAAAATTTCATAATATAACTCATAAAATTTCATAAAATTTCATAACATTGTCACTGGTTAATTTTACAGTGCAGAAAAAAATTGACTATTCATTACGTGAATACAAAAGATTACAACAAAATAACAAAATAAAATAACCACAACAAAATGAGAAAACAAAATGTAACCACAGCATGTATGAACCATTTAAACGCTCATCAAAACAAGTTAAGTATCATTGTCAGGTGGTGGTGGTGGTGGGAAGTAGTGATGGTACATCTGAGTGACTCGATGGTCAATCTGATCAATGCGGTTTCTTGTCACTTCATCACGTCTCCCTGAGTCTACACGAAACTCACTAAATTATTGAATTAGTGAGTTCTGAGCGGCGACAAATTCATCGAACCGAGTACCCAATATATTGACCTGATTAGCCATTTGTTGTTCCCATTGTAGGCGCTGATTGTACCGTTCTCGTTCCAACGCTAAATAATCAGTCCAGTATTGGGGTTGTTCATTTGGTGGCATGGCATTGTCATTGGATTCTTCCTCATCAGGTATTGGTTCATTTTCAAAATTAATAGAGCCCAGTAAGTTTTCAGCACCACTAGCTCGTGTCAGTGTGTACTCAGAAATTGGTGAAGTGATTCTCACATCTACTTCACCTTCAAGGTTGACATGATGCGCTCTGAAAATTTTGGTTAACAAAGCTCCAAAAGGTAGTGACTGGCCACTCAGAGTACCAAGTTTTGCAACCATCATTTCTCTCAGTAATATGAAGCATAAATCTAATTTTTGTCCAGTTTCAAAACAATATAACAAATAAACATTAAAACATGGAACAACATCAAAATGTCCTTTTTTGGGAGTGACATTTTCAAGTATCCATCGATGAAGAATACGAAGGTGGGGTTTTAAATGTCTTGCTTATAAATTAGTGCGGTGAATCGGCTCTCACAAATTGTGGTATAAACCTCAGTTAGATCATCAACAATGTTAGCTAACTGAGCCTCAGTTTGGCATTGCAAATCTCCTGTTTCAACTCCAATAATTTGTGCGAAAGTGCGGGGGTTGAGTGTGATTACTTTCCCCTTCACATAAGAGGTCAGACTGAACGGTTCCACTTGTTCCTCAGCAGATGTCAAGTGAAGGTAAAATAAATGTACAAGATGGGGATATACCTTATGTGGTAAATTAGTTACAGGTAACCATCCTATTGTATCCAATCTGCCAAGCAACAGTGAATCATATTGAGAAGGTAGATTTACCTTTCTCCTCGTAACAATTGGTCGATCAGCGAAATTTGAATAAGCTTGTTCATGATGAAATGTGAGAAAATCAACAGTTGGATAGTCATGATGTTGTTGTTGTGGTTCATGTTGTACAGGGTTAGAGGTTTCGCCACGTTCGGGTCTCGCTCTTTTTGTTCTCGGCATGATGACTGCAAAAGTTAAGAAAAATGTATGAAAAATATATAGTAAAATGTATGAAAAATATATAGTAAAATGTATGATGTTGGTGTGAAAAAAAGGAACAGATAGGGAAACTGAGCCTCTGCTAAAAGGCAACCAACAGATAGCGAAACTGAGTGAGGTAGGCGAACTGGTGGCTGAACCAGAGGACCGAAGGGATGACCGGCCGGTTGTCCCGTATAGTGATTCTTCGCCTACAATTCGCCTTCCTACAACTTAGCTCTGAAGCTATTTCAAACTAACCTCTTCTCTCTTCCTTCACACGGATATGTACACTAAATTAGTTAATATTGTAGTGTGATAGAGTTGCTGAAGGTGTTGGAATGAGATGGTGAAGATGGTGTGATTAAACAAATGCAGACTCATATGACTTATATAAAGGCTGAGGTTCAGAAGGTCCAGAAGATTTTTTTTTTCTTATTTACTTTTCATTTCTTACTGATTATTTTTTTTTTTTGTTTTCCTTACTTATTTTTAATTTCATCCGTATAGTGATTACTGACTATGTGTGCAGGTTTTTGGCTTTTTCTTTATTTTCCTTTATCGCACAGTGTTGAATAGACACCCAGGATAGGAGTAGGGATGGCAATTTCAACTCGGCCTGACGGAAACCCGACCTCCTGACCCCGATTAGGATGGTTTTTTCTCAAAAAATATCCCTGTGGGGACGGGGATGGTACTCGAAATTAAATCCCCGATCAATTTCGGGCTGGGGACGGTGATAAGTTTTCCGGCTCCGACCCGGCCTGGCCCCGGCCCGAAACTTCCCCATATATATATATATATATGTGTGTGTGTATGTGTTTAGGTTATATAATATAATATCTATTTTACCTATCTATCTCAACTCTCTCTCTCTCTCTCTCTCGTTCTCCTCTATCTACTCTTTGAAATTGTCTTATCTTTCTCTCATCTCTTCACTTTCTCATCCCATTCTCCTTTACTCTCTGAAACTGATGAAGATGAAGATGTTGAGCTCAGATCTGTTGAGAAGTTAATGAAGATGAAGATAAGCTTTAGATCTGGAAAATAATGAAGATGAAGATGAGCTCAGATCTTTTTTTTTTTTTTGATAAATAAGCTCAGATCTGTTGTTGATGATCTAATATGTAAGATGATGTGTTAGATGATGAAGCTCAAATCTGTTTTTTATTTATTTATTTATTTATCAGCGAAGCTTAGATGTGCTTAATGTGTTAGATGATGAAGATGATGTTGTTGTTGTCGTCGATGATGTTGATGTTGTAGCTGAGTTCTTGTATTTTTTGGAGTTGATTTTTTCTTTTTTTTTTTTGGCCGGGGAGTTTTCGGGGTCGGGGAAACCCAATCCCTGTTAGGGGTGGGGAGCGGGGGGCGGGGGCGGTGATAGGTTCCCTGTTGGGGATCGGGGCTGGGGACGAGGAAATTTCCACGATCGAGGATCGGGAACGGGGAGTGTGATCCCCCGCCCCGCCCCGTTGCCATTCCTGGATAGGAGGGGCAGGTGTATTGGTTGAGTGAAATTACAGTATTATCATTTTCATTTTGTTCTTATATAACAACCTGCCATTCAAATCAAGATGGGCGAATTGGTCATTTTGTACACAATTATCACTCCCCTCAATTATATGACCTTCACAGGTGGGTGACATTCAAAGTACAATAATGCACCAACAAAAAGAAACTATTTTTTTATTAAATTAATAAAATGTAATAAATAAAAAAATATTGATAATGTTTGGTAACGTTTACGCTTTGGTTTGTATTTAAAAATATTAAACATACTGATTTTTGTTAATTTTTATCAATATGTATTCTCCAAAGTTGTTGATTTCAACAAAATTTTTGAAAAATATTAAAAATGTATTGTACAAAATGTTTGTATAGGCCTAAAAAATGAATTCACAGAAAAATTAATTGACACAAAATAATTGACATAGAAGTTATTTAAAAAAAATTATTTGAAAATAAAAATTATTCAAAAAAATTACTTAAAATCAATTAATTGAAAAAAAATCATTTTTTATTTGAGTATTTTAAAAATAGTTTGGTTATGACTGTTGATCAAAAATACGAATATCGATATATGAGTTGTGTTTGATTCAAAATTAATAGGTTGAATTTAGTTTTGAAAACTATTTTGCAAACTCATCACCAAACAAATTTTCTTATTTCACATGTTACATCAAATTTTCAAAACTCAATTCCACATACAATTCAACATTATATTCAAAAACCATAACAAAACAAATTTTCTACACTCAAATCATAATTCCACAACTCACAAACTCAAAATACAACCCATATTCTCAAATCATATTTACAAAACTCTACCAAACACAACCTGAGACTTTCCATTTAAGTTACACAATTTATTTACAATGATATGAAAGTTTGGTTATATGGCAACTTTTGATTATTTCAAATTCAATCATATAAGCCAAACATTTTTTGTCATGTCATTATAGATAAGTAAATTGTAAATTTCTAATTTTTTTTATTAAACTTATCACAAGTTCAAAATCTATTATGTTAAGAATGGTTAGACTCATTACGGATTTCGTTTTGATAATTTAAATAATTTATTTTGTAAAATCCTTCTTGTATGTCATTAAAAGGGAAAAAAATTAAGTCTATTTGATAATTGTAGCATTTTCATTTTATTACTTTTGTTTCTAAAAAAATAAACTAGCATATTTTTAAAATAAAGAAAAAAATTGAGATAAAAGTAATAAAAAAATATTATGATTATTAAATTAACTTTTTTATATGAATAATATATACTAAAAATATTATAAAATGAAAATTTTAAATTTGAAACAAAACTCGTTATAAACCTCAAGAGTCTTAATACGATGATAAAATTAAAGTTTTAAATTGGAGATAATTTTTTTTATAAATCCCTAATTGGATGGTTTTTTGACGATTTCGATAATATAATGTTTTGAGAAGTTAATAAAAAGTAAATTTTTTGATTTTTTTAATTTATTTTATTTTTTTATAAATAAAATATGTGGAAGGTAATATGACCGGAAATAGATAAAAAATTAAAATTTGACTTTTTTTTATTTATTTCCCAAAGCCCCCCACGTAAAATAACTCTGTCCAATGGGAATGAATTGACTGACCCCATCACTCCACTATTCTATTTTATTGACTGGGCCCCACATGTTACGATCTTCGCACCGCCACGCCACGATGGTAAAATTAAGGTTTTAAATTGGAGATAATTTTTTAATAGGAAAAAAGTTATAACTTTTAAATTTTTGGGGGATGCACCAATAAATTCCAAATTAATAACTTATGCACTGTTTAGTCCTAAAAGTTTTTTTATAGACTGAAAGGTCCCATTACAATGTTAATAACATCAGATACAATGTTAATAACATCAGAGTCATGTTACAAACATTAGATTTCAAACATCTAATGTTTATCAAATTTCAATAATATTTAAAAATATAGGATGAAAAATATCTAATGTTCATCAGATTTCAATAAATTTTGAAATTATAGAATGAAACATCAGATCATTTACATCATTTGCATCATGCTGATGTAAAAATGGGACTAAATGGAGCATAAGAAAACTTTTAGGACTAAATGGTTCAACGTTTCAAAAACTAGGACTTATGGGTAAATTTTCCTAAATTTTTTATTAAATAAATAACCAAATATCAATGCAGAGTTTATAAAAATGTGGATTTCATATTTATATAAAATATTTAGGGTAAATTATCAATAGGTCCTACTTTGGAGACTTATTACCCATTAAGTCATATTTGATAAATTTATTAAGTGATAAAGATAAATTTATCAGTCTTTTATTTTTATGAATAAATTTATAGTGATAAATTTATCAGTCTCTTTGTTTTTATGAATAAATTTTTAGTGATAAATTTATCACTCTCTTATTTTATAGTGTTAAATTTATTAGTTAGGACATGTAGGTAAATAAGTCTAGTTAATAGGACTAATTGGTAAGTACCCCAAATATTTAATTATTTATTTAATAAAAAATTTAATATTTTTAATATTATCCTTTTTATAGATCCTTAATTGGATGGTTTTACGAAGACTTTGATAACGTAAAATAACTTCTTGTTCGATGGGAATGGATTGACTGACCCCACTCCACTATTCTATTTTATTGACTGGGCCCCACGTGTTACGAAATCCGTATTAATGAAAAATAAATTATTTACAAAAATGTGATTTGATTAGGTGATTATCAACATTCGATTAATATAATTTTTTGTAAAGATAAAATATCTAGTATGTTCTACATATTAATCATTTAGGCTTGGTTTGACATAATCTAGAAAAGTCAAAAAGTCACTATCCTATTTAAGTCACATCATCTTATTTAAGTCACATCACCTCTCTACCACATCACTTTAAACTCAACTCATACCCAACCTATATTTCATAAAAAATCAAAAAATACACTTATTTAATTTATTCCAAACAACCCCTTAAATCACCGATCTCCATGATGTGCATAGAAGTCCAACAATAACCTCTAGTTAAGAAACCCAACTAAAAAGCACCCAGTCCCTTTTCTTTATTCAATTTTTTTTTTTTTTTTTTTCTCTCCCAAAACATTTATAACTACCACTCATTGAAAATTTTAAAACGTAGACATGATTTTAATGTTATAATAATTTATTTATTTATTTATTATTATATCTTATCATTATGTGTTATTATAGTTGTCTTTAATATAGTATTATACATAAGTGGTAGAACCCATTAATATTACATTATATTTAACTATATGTTTAGATTGTGAT
This sequence comes from Camellia japonica, assembly GCA_030407325.1. NCBI lineage: Eukaryota > Viridiplantae > Streptophyta > Magnoliopsida > Ericales > Theaceae > Camellia > Camellia japonica. Next base: position 13,779,226 of record JAPPVO010000019.1, on the reverse strand, counting down.
TTGATAAGAAATGGTAAGAAATAAAAATAAATATAACTTCTTTTCTTGTATTTGATTTGTAAGTTTAATGAAAAATAATGAAAAACAAAAAAAAAAACTACCTTATTTTAGAGGTTCATTTCTCACAAAAAAAAAAAAAAAAAAAATGATGGTAACTAACTAACATGTTGGTTGATTGTGTATGTTTTTATAATATCGAGATTGTGCATTAAGAAGAAAAAAATACCACTCATATATTGATATAATATTCTTTGTTTTCAGCTCATTCAAAAGTAATAATAAAAAACGAAATTATTATTATAATTTTTTATATTTTCACTTAAATGAAAAATTATAATTTTTTTTTTTTTAATCTTGCGATCCAAGCTAGAGTAAAAGTCCATTAAGAAAAAAAAAATATCATTAGGTCAAGTTTGGGAACTTATAAAAAAGTCAAAAAGTCAAAAAGTTACTCAAAAAGTTAAAAAGTTAACACTATTCACCAAAAGTCAACAATTACGGCTGCACAACTCCCAATTCGAATTTTCCCTACAAATCAATTTTTACAATTTTTTATTATACATTTTTTCATAAAAAGTCAAAAAGTTAACCCAAACATCTATATTTTCAACCTCAATTTTTTAGTCCAAAAAGACAAAAAGTACACTTATTTAGGACACCCCAAACAATCCCTAATATCTTTATATAGGGTTCGTTTGGGAAGGACTTTTGGCTTTTTTGTAAGAGAAAGAATGTAATAATTATAGATTAGATGTGATATTTTGTATTATTAGACTAAAAAGTCTATTTTATTTTTTATGGGTAAAATAACCAAAAAAGCCTGGCTTTTGACTTCCCAAACGAAGCCATAATATTCTTATTTTCAACTCATTCAAAAGTAATAATGAAAAAAGAAATTATTATTATAATTTTTTTTTTATTTTCACTTAAATGAAAAGTTTTAGGCTGTGTTTGGAAAAGTTTTGGAAACGTAATTTCACTTGTTAATTTGAGTGCTGTGTTTGGTTAGTGATTTCAAAAATTGATTTTACACTTACTTTTGAAAACATGTCTACCCGGTCATCCTCCCGGATATCCCCCCGGATGTCAGGTCGGTCGTTCGGCCGGTTGACCGGAATAGTATTTTTTTTTTTACATTTTAAATAAAAAAATATTTTTAGAATTTTTTAAAATTTTTTTATGAGTTTTGAATATAATTTTGGGTTGTGCATTTGGTTATGAGTTGTAAGTTTTTTAATCAAATATCATATGTTACATCAAAAATTGCAAACTTAATTCAAAACTCATTTCAAAACTTTTTTCAAAACTCATAACCAAACAAATTTTTCACACTCAAATCATAATTCCAAAACTCACAAACTCAAAATACAACTCTATTTTTAAATTATAATTCTAAAACTCTACCAAACACTATGTTAATTTTTTTTAATTTTTTTTTTCTTGCAATCCATGCTATAGTAAAAGTCCATTAAGAAAGAAAAAATATCACTTATATCTTTATATAATGGGGTAATTTGGAAACTTGGTAAAAAGTTAACTTTTTGACTTTCGTTTTTTCAAAAAAATAACCAAAAAAGTTAATATTTTTATCAAAAAATCACCAAAAAAATCAAAAAGTGAAAAAACTATTTACCAACATCCTAAAACACCCCAATATTCTTTGTTTTCAACTCATTCAAAAGTAATAATGAAAAAACGTTATTGCTATTATAATTTTTTTTTTATATTTTCACTTAAATGAAAAATTATAATATATATTTTTTCATCTTGCGATACAAGCTAGAGTAAAAGTCAAATGAATCACCTCATTCTAATATTTATCAGTAATGCTAGGTATCATGAAGAACCTTTCATGAAAATAATCATGAAAGCTTTGTGACCCTTGAATTACACTTAAAATAAAGCACCACACACTAATCAAAGTAATCCAAGGATCATAAATTTTTCATGATCATTTTTATGACAAAATTTTCATAATGCCTAACTTTTCTCAATATTTATATGCCAATCAAAAAATAAAAAAATGAATCACCTCCCCACGTTCATACCTTCCTTTATCTTCTCTCCCAAGCCACACACTTGTATAAAAATGTCAACACTTCCTTCTTCTTCCTTCACAATTCATTCATACACCCAAAATTCCCTCTGCAAAACTTGAGAATAAGAGAGTTGACCATGGCGACAAGTGACGTAAAGCTTCTGGGTGCATGGCCTAGTCCCTTCGTGAACCGGGTTCAAATTGCCCTCAACTTGAAATCCGTCAAGTACGAGTTCCTTGAAGAGCAATATGGTACCAAAAGCGAACTACTTCTCAAATCCAACCCGGTTCACAAAAAAATACCAGTTCTCATCCATGGTGACAAGCCTGTATGTGAGTCTCTCATCATTGTCCAATACATTGATGAGGTTTGGAGCTTTGGTCCCTCTATCTTCCCTTCTGATCCCTATGATGCTGCCCTTGCCCGCTTCTGGGCTGCCTATGTTGATGACAAGGTAGTTGCCTCCTGTTCGATTTATGTTTTTGATGAAATTTATGAGTTTATAAACATATTTACTAGTCATAGAGGAATCCGGATCCTCCGTCGCCCTTATCTGCAATCCTTTCCTGTAGCGCCCCAAAACAACGTCGTTTTGGGGCAACTTTTCATGAAAAAAAAAAAAAAAAAAAAATCAGAAGGGGGAAGTGGTGGTGGCGATTGTGTTTTTGAGTTTGATGCTCTGGCAATTGTTGGAGATGGAGTTGGATCTGGATCTCTTCCCACAACATGGGTTTGTTGGTGTAGATTCAATTGTTGATGAAGATGAAGATGGTGATCTAGGGTCTGCTGTTGTTGTTGTTGTACTGTAACCTATTTAAATGCCCATATCTTTGTCTTGCCCTCTCAGCTCCATTTTAATTCTCTTCCTTAAAATACACTAAAACCCTTTGATGCCTTCAACTTTCTCTTTCCTCTATTTTAATCTCTTCTTAGATCATCATCATCATCATAACCTTGAAGAGTCTCTGTTTTCTGAACCCAAAGCTAATCTTAAGAACAAACAACAATCAATCAAATAATCAACTGGGTAATCTAGGATTTTTAATTTGTGCTCTCTTTTTTCTTTTGATTTGGACTTGTGGATGCTAATGCTACACCCATAAACACAGAATCAAGAGGAAACAGAGAGATGAAGACCAGAAAAAAAAGAAAGAAAAAAACGAAGGAGAGGGAGAGAAAGAAAGCTAAGAACAGAGTCAATTTGTCAAAGCATCAAACATCTTGATGAAATTGATCAAATTTCAAACCCACCCAAAATTTCATCACGTGTTCTCTTTTTGCTTCAAACATCCTATGAGGGTTTGAAATCATTCTGTGTTCGTGGGTTTGAAATTATTCTGTGTCCATGATGATGATGATGATGAAATTATTTTATGTTCATGGGTTTTGAAATTGACACCCAAAATACTCTTTTTGCTTTGCACCATTTTCCTTCTTTATTTTTTTATTGAATTTTATTAATATGTTTTCCTCCTGTGTTTGATTGAAATTTCCTCCTGTGTTCATCGCCCTTGCCTACCCAAAATTTCAATCAAAAATTTCAAACCCAATCAAACCTATTTTTCTCTTGTGTTCATCGCCCTTACTTACCTAAAATTTCAAACCCAAGAACTAAAATCAAGCCCAAGAACACAGAATAATTTCATCATCATCATCATCACCAAGAACTAAAATCAAGCCCAAGAACACAGAACTAAAATCAAGCCCGATTGGTTTTGAACTCCAAAAGTGATCGGACTTCGTCGGAGGAAGAAGAAGAAACAGGAATGGGAGAAGAGGAAAGGAAGGTGGGTAGAGGCGGCGATGGCGAGGAGGTGGTGGTGCCATCTCAAACCCACCCCACCTCCTTTCTGAGTTTTTTTTTTTTCATGACAAGTTGCCCCAAAACGACGTCGTTTTAGGGCGCTACAAGAAGGGCTGCAGATAAGGGCGACCGAGGATCCAGATTCGTCATAAAGTATCATATTACGTTATTTACGTGGTAGTCATAGGTGGGTAGTTAAGAGATAAGGGTGATCTACCGTGGTTTGCAGGTCGCATTTGTCAATAGTACTATGCAAACAATGTATCATGATACTCAAAAATTAACTAATATTTTTTTTCTTTATTTTAGCAAATGGAGCACTTTGGCTTGTTTTGGAAATTAGGTAAAAAGTTAATTTTTTAGATTTTTTTGAAAAAATGTGTAAAAAAATAGAGAGATGGTGGAATCTAAAAAAGTCAAAAAAACTAAAATTTTTTGAGATGGTTGTTTATAGTTTACTATTTGTTATCTACAAAAACATTAATCTTTAAATTTAGAGTAAATTACAAATCCACCTATTGAGATTTATTTAAAATATAAATTATTCCTATAGTTCTAGAAATTACGAATATCTCATTATCATAATTTTTTTATTTAACAAAAAAAAATTTATAACTACTTTCCTATACAATAATAAAATTACTTGAATTGTTAATTGAAATATATTTAGGATAATATTAAAAATTGTTAATTGACTAGATGATTTATTGATAAAAAAGGTTATTTGTTATGCGATTAGAAACTTGAAAGGACAAGATGTAATTTCCAGAATCACAGAGGGCCAACTGTAGTTTAAGCAAACCTAAGGGGTGTATTTGTAATTTATCCTTAAATTTATTTTAGATAAAATGATAACAAAAAACATTTTTTACATTTTTAGCACACTAATTTGTTTTAATTACTTATTTTGAAAAAAAAGTGAAATGAGTTGGTAGTTGGAAATAGTGGCCAAAAGTGGCTATCAACCTTCAAAAATGGTTGTCACTCGTCGAGGTTGTGTTTAGAGATAGTGGCCAAAAGTAATTGCTATTTTATAAGTGGAGATGACCAGAGGTGGTTGACAAAGGAAGCCACCTAATTGGACGTAGGGTGACTGGTGGTGGCGATGGATGATGGGTGGTGACCCAAGGGCTCAGTGTAAGAAGAAGAAATGTGAAACCAAAGATTTTGTGGTTATAAAAGTATAAATTATCAACTGTTTATACCTTTTAAAAATGATAAAAATAGACACCACGTACGTTTTATTTATTTCTTTATTTACAATTTTCATTTTTTTTGTAAATTATAAATTCAAAAATTACAAAGATTAGATAAAAATTCAAAAAAGTCTAGGAGCACAAAGGATGGAACACAGAACTGTTCACTGGTTGTCCGCCTGGACGATTATCCGGACGACTGGTAAGAGCTTGTCGACCGCAGCTATCATGGTGTTGACTGCGGTTGTCAAGCTTGTCGACCGCAACTGTTATGTGTCTTCCGCGGCTGTCATAGTGTTTTTTGGTCTTCTTGGCAGACGATCGGTGAACAGTGTTCTCTGTCCGCATTTTGTGCTCCACCTTTTGTGTGCGTAGCATTGCTCAAAAAAATTACGCACTTTCTCACTCTTACTATTTCTCTCACTTTAAACACACTTTGGGTTATGATGTCCTTAAAAGGGTCAAACACAAGTGTATGTGTATATGACAATTCAATTTATCGCTAAGCTAACCATTTTCTGTATGATTTATGTTTTTAAATGGTTGTAGTTCGTTCCGATGATGATGGAGACGCGGAAGGCAGAGGGAGTGGAGGCAAAAATGGCGGCGTTTGAGCGGGTAAAGGAAGGGTTGGTGGTATTGGAGGATGCTTTTGCCAAGTGTAGCAAAGGAAAGGATTTCTTCGGTGGGGATAGCATTGGATACCTTGACATAGCATTTGGATGCTGCTTAGGGTGGATCAAGGCGTCAGAGAAGATGGTGGAGGTGGTGTTGCTTGATGAAACCAAAACGCCGGGTTTGGTGGGATGGGCTGAGAGGTTTTGCTCACACGAGGCTGTGAAAGGTACCCTTCCTGAAACAGAGAAGCTTTTGGAGATAGCCAAGAGGTTTCAAACCAATGCTAAAGCTCAATAATCTCCCAATGAAACTTGGTCACTCACTCCACAAGTCAATAAATTTGGGCAACTTGAATTGTCCAAGATGATCTTTTATACTACTTTTTGTTGTTGTTGTTGTTGTGTGTGGGGCTATGTTTGATTAACGTTATAGAGATGTTTAATCCAGAGAAGGATTTTTAATCTCGTAATCATTGTATGAAGTTTTATGTGTTTTTTGTGTCACTTGTAATGAGTTTGATTTGCAAAATGTGATGGGATTATTAGACTAAATAACTAAACTTAAATTTGCACCGTAAATTATATTTTCTGAAGGAAAATGACTTGGACTCCCACAAGGGGCACCCCCACCACCCACTCTCTCTCTCTGATTGGCCAGTATTTTTTTTTTCCTCTCCAATCACCAACCCCCACGTGTGTGTAGGGGTTGGTGATTGAAGGGGGTCTTAATTACTTCCCTTTTCTGAATACTTTCTCTATTTTCTTTCTCTAGGTGTTTTTTTTCCGTTGCATTGCTAATGTGGTAACACTTTACCACCATTCTCAATCACCCAAAAAATAAATAAACAAATTGTTGAAGGGTTTATGAAGTTTCTAAGCCAACTTTTAGTGCTGAAGAAACAGATTACTTAAACCAGTCAATAGTGTTATGTTGTGCTGCTACAAAACATTGATTGGGAGCGAGCTTCATGATCTAAATTTTCGAAATGTCAAAAGCAAGATACATTGAGTATATGCCACATTATGTTCTCTTCCCATATTTGAAAAAAATAAAATAAAATAAAATAACTGACTTTTATTGTTTTTAGTAAAAAATATAAATATTTAAAAAAATTTAATTGTAAAATCCTTCTAAATTAGATAAATTGGAAAAAATTTAAATTGATACAAATTAGAAAAAAAATACTGAAAACACAAACAATAAAAAAATATATATAATTTTTTTAGCTGGATCTCAAACCAATATCAACCATACATTTTTCTTTTTAAGTAGTTTCTCCACAAAAATTAACCAGTTGAGGGAAGTTTTCCCACAAGAGAAATATTTTAGGACAAACTTCACATTACCCATTTTGGCAACAAAAAAAAGGTCACTTCTTTTTTCAATTTTTTTTTTGCTTTTAGTGATTTTTTTTTCAAAATTATGTCAAAATTTTTTATTTTTTCTATCCATCTTGTCAAGAAGAATTTAAAAAGTACATATATTTTTTTGAAAAATTTCAAAAAAAATCACTAAAGACGAAAGTAAGTAAAAAAAATATTTATTTTGACTTATTTTTGTCTCACTAAATACGAAAATAAGCCAAAAAAATAGAGGTACTTACCAATTAGTCTTATTAACTAGACTTATTTACCTACAGGTCCTAATTAATAAATTTAACACTATAAAAATAAGAGAGTGATAAATTTATCACTAAAAATTTATTCATAAAAACAAAGAGACTGATAAATTTATCACTATAAATTTATTCATAAAAATAAAAGACTGATAAATTTATCTTTATCACTTAATAAATTTATCAATAGGACTTAATGGATAATAAGTCTCCAAAGTAGGACCTATTGGGTAATAGGTCTCCAAAGTAGGACCTATTAGTAATTTACCCAAAAAAAATACACTTACCAAAACATAATGATTATCAAGTTCAAAAGGACAACAACACACCACCTACAAACTAGAATTGGCAACCACCAATCCATCATATTCATCACAGGAACTGCATTCTCAACAACCCAAAAGGACAAGAACAGTAAATATTGCCTCCAACATCTGCCTCTCACTGAAGGCCTTTATGGCTATTATGGATATCTTTATTTCTAGTTTGTAGGTGGTCCTCTGAATTTGGCCATGAGCACCTTAGCAAACTCAGCAAGCTTATCAGTTTGAGGCATAACATCCTTCACAGCAACATCACTGCAAAATTTCTCAGCCCATTTGACCAGATTCGGCATCTTGGCTTCGTCGAGAAATTTCATATTGTTCATCTTCTCAATCGCTCTCAGCCACCCGAGGAAGCAGCCGAATGCAATGTCGAGGTATCCGATGTGATCGCCGCCGAAGAAGCTCTTGCCTTTACTGCATTTCACAAAGGCATCTTCTAATAGCACTAAACCTTCAATCACTTGATCAATTGCTGCCTTCTTTGCTTCCTCTCCCTGAGCCTTGGCTATGCCACTCAGTGATGGAAACCACTGCACCACCGCCACATTTGAAATACATAATCAAATAATCATACAAAAGGCTAGATATACCCATCAATTTTTCAATTCCATATAATCTCCCAATTTGATTACAGACCTCTTTTTTCTTTGGTGAATTTTTTTTCCCTAAAATATGGCAACTTTCAAGACCATGTTTGTGGGTTAGCTGGGTACATAGTGTTAGAGCATCCCCACCAAACTTTTTAAATTTTTAGTCAAATTAAAGCTATTTCATTATTTTAACTAGTTGCTTTTTAGCACCTATTGCATCAAACTCTTTATTCTAACTTATTCTTATTAAATATTATTTTCTTATTGTGTTGGTTAGTTTTTTTTTTATTTATTAAATTGATAAGTTATCACCCAAATAATTCTTAAAAAAAAAAAAAAAAATGCCGTTGACCGATTGATCAGGCAGACATCCACTAACATACAAGTAGATGTACATGTACAGTGTCTCGCTTGTTGTAACGAGTTACTGTAGTCATCGTAAATTTTGACGAGCTGCAAGCGAGTTTGATAGAATTTATATTTTGAAATTTTTAATTAAAAAATAATTTTGAAGAGCTTGATGAGGATGCTCTTAGATCGCCAATGGTTACAAAAGCTTAAACTAGTAAGAAATAGATCAAATACTGTATAGTTGACTCTGTTTGGCATGGGGGGAAAAATAGATAATTTAGATTGAGAAAGATGATGGAAAACACAAGATTTGAACCCAAATCTTCCGAAACCATAAATTTTATTTTATTTTGTAAGATTATTAGAAGGATGTAAAAGGTTAAAAAAATTTACAAAATTTTTTTAAAAAAACACACACACACTAACATACCTAAATTTTTTTAGTAACCAAAAAAATAAAAAATAAAAAACATTTGTAAATGTATGAACTTTTCTAACAATTTTATCTCAACAAAATAAAAAATAAAACTACTGAAAAATCAACTGTCAAACCCAAACTTAAACTACTTTTCTCGCATAATTTATAAAGCCAACATGAAAAAAGAATTTTTTTAGTATCTTATATTTTCTCACCAAATCTCTCGATCTACATGGATAGTATAAAAAACAAAAAAACGTAAGTCCAAACACAACCCAAAAAACAGCAATACGCATAAAAAAATACTCCACTAAAAAGCATACCATATCATACCTTATCATCGATATAAGCAGCCCAAAAGCGAGCCAGAGCACGATCATAAGGATCGGAAGGAAGGATTGAAGGAGCAGAGGAGGTCCAAACCTCGTCAATGTACTGTACGATGACTAGCGACTCACATACTGGCTTGTCTCCATGGATCAGAACCGGGATTTTCTTGTAAACCGGGTTCAATTTGAGAAGTAGATCGCTCTTTGCACCTAATTGCTCTTGGAGGAACTCGTACTCCACCGCCTTCATGTTGAGTGCGATTCGAGGCCTCATCACGAATGGGCTTGGCCATGCTCCCAGAACTTTCACTTCGCTTTTCGCCATTGTTTCCAGAGAAGAGAAGCAAACCAACAGTGGGTGAAATACTGTTCACGATACACAATGGTGTGTGCTTGTGAGATGTGTATTTGGATTTGGTTCTTGTGCGTGGGTCTATTTAAATAGAAAATGATAGGGTATATGCCCTAAGTTTAAGTTTGTGAATCCCAAATGAAGAAAAAACAAAAAAAAAAAAAACTTATCTAATATAAAAATCCATGATTTAGACGCAACTTAAAGAGTATTTGATTAAAAACAAATTGATGAATTATAAAAAATTTATAATATTAAAATTGTTTCTAAAAAAACTAAGGAAGAAAATAAAATCTCATTTATATTCCCCTTTCGTATGTTTTATTTTTTTTCATTAATCCAATTCGAAAAAATATTATCAATTTGTTATCCTAATGTTAGACAAAACACAGTAAGTTTAATAAGTTTGATATTATTATGTTAAATTTTGTTTTCTAATTTTAATTTAGATAACAATTAATGTCATTTTTACTATAATAACGTTATATTTTTTACACTAAAATTTATATATTTTTTTTGTTTAATATATTGATTCTAATCTCTTTATCTTTATTTAAAAAAACAATATAATTTTGCTAAAAATTATAAAATTTATTGCATTTTTATCCTACTTTAAAACCTTTAATGTATTTATAAAGTGAAAGCAATTGATTTGGTGTGTGGTCCGGCGGTCATGCTTTCACGCGGTCCACGTGTTAGTGAGAGGGCTTACGGTTTATGTCGTAACTTTCATTTGTATTAATATTAGTATAACCCGTGGTATCCACGGAATTTTATGAATTAAAAATATATTATAATTATTTTGAAATAATTTAATATTATATTTTGTGTTATACATAAAATTTATATGTTAATTGTTATATTTATAACTTTTTAAATTATTAATTTTAAAAAATTAAAAATATATATATAAATTTATTTAGTGTAATTTTGATAATTTGTATTTAAAAAAATTAAACCTAATTAAATGAGATTAAATGAATTATGACATACCTTTTCTTATTATGAAAATATACAAATTTAAAAATTGTATTAAGACAAATATACAATTTTATTATTAAATGTGAAGTGAAGTGATATTTAACAATAATTAATATGATGTTTCTATTATTAATCCAATAATTTAAGTTACATTTCTTTTGATTTCAATTTCATTACTAAAAATACAATATGAATATAATACACACATGGATTTCTAGTCTTTAAGAATAAAAAAGTTTTAAAATAATTTCAAACTTTCATCATTTTTTTTTAAATTTTTTTTCTATCTAATTTGATTTTAAATTTGAATAAAAATTTTGATTTGATAAGAATTACTTTAACTTTTTTATTAAATTTTTATCATTTTTTAAAAGCACTTCATTTTTATCCCAATTTTTTTTTTCTTTTCACCGATTTTCAACGTTTCATCTTTTTAAATTTTTATCAAATTATAATTTGATAAAAAAAGATATTAAGGGTTGAAGATTTTCTTAATTGGAATTATAGTGAAATAAAATAGTCAAAGTTTGAGTATGTGGTTGGTTAAAATGTATAATTTAATTAATTTTCTTTTCATATTTGTATAGAAATTGACACTTATGACTATATCATTATAAGTCAAATTATGAAAAAAAAAAAATTGAGGTGTCAAACATTTTTCATTTACAAATATCCTACATATTAAAAAAAAAATGTGTAACTTTTGGAAATGTATTTATCAGTTTTGTTTTGTAGGCATAAACAATTGATATTTCAATTTAAAAAATTTAAAAGTAAAAAAAAAATAGATTGAGTTTTTGAGAGATAAAAAAGTCATCTAACTCTTTTATATACTATTTAAGATGGACTATTTAATCACATAAAAAAATAGAAATTATATTTAGAGATTATCCCTATATATTATGCTATTATATACAACTATAACTATAATAAATTAACTATAATATATATGAAAAGTTATATTAAGTTTTCATTTTCAAGTAATTAAATTATAATTAACAAACTAAAAAAATGCAATAATGGTATAATGGGATAGAAAGATAATACAAATAAATAACACAATGATAAAAGTTTTAAATTTACCTAATTATACAAAAATCTAATGTTATAGTAAAATCTTGAATTCTCAATAAATTTTCACATTTTCTATAAAATAAAATGACAATAAAAAATAAAAAATTGGATACCCATTTTTTTTTAATTCAATTTTATGATATTCATTGAAGAAAATAAAATCCGATCAAAATCCTTAGTATAGAACGGACATAGATACTTCGATTGTAACCATAATCACCAATAATTCTTCTCCACCATGCAAACCTGTAAACAAACACATAAACCTCACTAAAACCGAAACAGAAACCAAAACTAAAACCAAAACAACAGCAGAGAAAAATAATCACACAGGAAAAATAAATAAATTTATGGAATGAGAGAATATTACCTCCAACAACTTAGATCTTACTTAACCCAATCCGTTAGCTCTTCCGCTAGTGCTTGCGAAATTTAGGAGTTGAGATGACTAATCAGATTATTTTTCAAATAAGATTTGAAAATTGATTCATTTATCTCATTAAGTGATTTAAAATTTTGATATATATATATATATATATAAGAAAAATGGATAATTATATTATTAAATTAGAATTCAAATTTAGATACTGTCATATTTTTTTGAGATCCAAATTTAAATTCTTATATATATATATATTTTATTTTTGTGTGGTTTCTATTTGGTTTGGTTTGTTTTTTTTTTTTTTTTCCCCAATTTATTTAAGATGGAGTTGTGGGTGTCTATTTTTTTTCCTCCAATTTAACTATTTATATTATTAATTTTTTTACATACCGTGCATAGCACTGGTTACCACTAGATATGTGAATTGTGATTTTTAAATGTCTTTTTTTTATTATATATATATCTATTAAAGTTTAATATTTTGATAATAATCATATGTGTTGGATTTTTTAAGGAATTTTTTTATACTTGTTCTTAATGCATTAAAATGATATTATGAGAGATAATAATCATATGTGTTGAAACTTTTCAAAGAATTCATATGTGTTGGACTTTTTAAGGAATTTTTTTTTATGCTTGTTCTTAATGTATTAAAGTGTTATTATGAGGGTAAGGTTTGGTGGTTGGGAGAAGTTAATAAATACTAAGATTTTTTTTTTTAAATCAAAAAATTAAAAAATTTAGATTGAAATATTGGACCTCCCACAAAATTTTGGAGTTAGAAACCCTTTTTCCTTAATATATATAGATATATATAGATTAGGGAAAATATCACATATGTGATATTTATAGAAGGGGTAATTACATCTAGGTGTCGGGGAAAAAAAAAAACATATTTATGAAAAAAATTATAATATTAATTATTAAAATTTATTGATTTGCAATTGTTTTTTTTTTTTTTTTTTTGTAAAATCATACTGATGTGATCTTTTTCATTTATGTGAAAGAAAAATGCTTGGGAGCACTAATTAGTGCTCCCACTAATTAGGTGGCAGTGGGTCCCGTCAGAAATGATGTGATGTTTTGGTCTTGGAGTTGTATTTTTTTTTTCTATTTTTTTAATGCATTAATGCTATTAGTGGTGGTGTTTTTCGTGGGATGAATCATTGTTGAAAAAGTAATTATCAATGAATGTTAAATTTTATAAATATTAATTAAAATTATAAAATTTTCATGAATTTATAATTATTTTTCAAACTAGACCTGAATTGTAATTTTTTCTTAATATTAAATGTATTAAAAAATTTAAGATAAATTACACTTTATCCCCTAAAGTTTCACCTATTTCTTATTTTGACCCTTTAAGTTTAATTTTTCTCACTTTGTCCCTTTATATTTACAATTTTTCCTACTCTGGTCCTTCATGTTTGTAATCCTAGGCACGAGAGACTTGTGGGAGAAGACGAGACTCGAATCGGGTTCCCCGTTTGGGAGTTAGAGCCGGATTTCTGTCTAGCCAAAATTATTTACTTAATTATCTTTGTAATTATATAGTAGTTAATTTTTTATATTTTTTTGTAATTAAAATATTAACACATAATTATATTGTCATTAATTATTTTTATTTTTTGTTTTCAGATATTTCCCCAGTAGTAGTTTGTTTTTTGTGGAATACAGGCGTGTGAAGATTGTGATTAACTTTTGCTTTTGTTACCCACGGAAGAATCATGACGAAAACTTTTGTTTTTATTTGCGTTATTTTGAATTGTGAACTATGTATTTAAACATTATATATGTATTATGCAACATTATGTAATGGGATAATTTTCCTGATGTATTGTTATGAATGACAGAATATTTTTATTATGGATGAATTGTCATTTTTATACTGAAAATTTTATATTATTATATAATTATCGGTTCATTTCTCAGTTATTTTTCATTTAATACATGTAATTTTTATATTTTAAAAAATTTTATTGCAAATTTTTTTTTTTTTGAGACGACACCGCACCGTCTCAAAAAACATTAGAACTAGATTGTTTTTGCGACATAAACAATGCCGTCGCAAAAGATATTTGCAAAAGTTGAAAAAAACTTTTCGCGACGGTATTATTTGTCGTCGCAAATAACCTTTTAGAGACGACGTCGTCGTGCTGTCTCAAATAAACTTTTAGCGACGGCAGGTTACTCGTCGCAATAAAACACTTTCGCGACGGTATTTTTGTCGTCGCAAATAACACTTTTAGCGATGGCAACACAGTGTCGTCTCAAAAAATCTCAAATTTTTACGTATTAATGGCGACGGCAGAATTCTGTCGCAAAAAGGCAACTTTGTCGTCGCAAAAAAAAAGGCGACGGCATAATGCCGTCGCTAAAACCTTTTAGCAACGCCCTTTGTTGCGACCCCCCACTTGCCGTCACTAAAAGCCATCTGCCGTCTCAAAAAAACTTTTGAGACAGCATTTGGAGTATTTGCGACGGCATTTTGCCGTTGCAAAAAGTCAAATTTTTTGTAGTGAATCTTTTCAATTTTGACCCTTCATATTTGCAATCATTTCCACTTTACTCCTAGACTAACTTCCATCTAAAAAACTAATAGAATTTGTCACATCACTAACACATCAGCTCCATATGTGATGTAAAAAATTCACTAAAGATGCAAAAAATAAAAAATAAAAAACAAAAAAATTGGAATTTTTTTTTAGTCTGTAGTGAACTTTTTTTTTTTTCAAATTTATTCATAAACATTATTACATTATAGATTAGATGCAGCTAAAAAAATTTTTAAAAAAAATTTAACTATAAAAAAAAAGTTCGCTAAATAAGGAAAAAAACGATAGTAAATTTTTCATTTCGGAATTGACAATATAGGTGTTTGAGTCAGTACATTTTCATTTTTTATTATCTTCAGCAAACTTTTTTCTTTTTTTAGTTAAATTTGTTTTTATTTTTTTAGCTGTATCTAATCTAGATGCATCTATAATGTAATAATGTTTATGAATAAATTTGAAAAATAAAAAGTTTACTAAAGACTAAAAAAAATTCCAATTTTTTTATTTTTTATTTTTTGCATATTTAGTGAATTTTTTACTTCACACAAGAAGCTGATATATTAGTGATGTGGCAGATTCTGTTAGTTTTTTGGGTACAAGTTAGTTTAAGAATAAAGTGAAAATAATTACAAATATGAAGGGCCAAAGTGGGATAGATTACAAATAGAAAGAGTGAAAGTGGGAAAAATTAAACTTAAAGGACTAAAGTAGAAAGAATTGCAAACATGAAGGGTTAAAGTGAGAAATTAAACTTAAAGGGCTAAAGTGAGAAATGGGTGAAACTTTAAAGGGGCAATGTGTAATTTATCCAAAAATTTATTAGACTTCTTTTCTGAAAACGTGTGTGTTCAAATATTATTAGATATTCAAGTATTAAGATTTTAATAAGATTGTTAACTTAAGTGCACTTATTTTACCTCTCATATTTTAATAAGATTTTTAATCAGAGTGTTAGAATTAATCAGTCTATTTATTTCCAGTTTTTAGAATTTATTTTTCAAAAAATTCTACTTTTTCATTTTCTATATTTTTTTGTTTTCATTGAATTTTTTTAATATTTTAAGCAATTTTTTTAATTTTTAACATACATACACTTAGAAAGTATAATATTTGTGAAAAAAATCTTTAAAAAATTCATTAAATATCAAAAATATAAAAAAAAATAAAAATAAAAATTCAGTACATTTTTAATATTTTTGTGTAGTTATTAATTTTTTTTAAATATTTTTTCACAAATAATTTACTATTTAGATATATCTAAATAATATACATCTAAAAAAGTAAAAAAAATTGCTTAAAATTTAAAAAAAAATCACTAAAAACAAAAAAATAAGAAAAATAAAAAACTTAATTTTCAAAAAACTAAAACCAAACACACTGAACAAAATTATTCCTTGTATTAAAATACAATAATCCATAAGTTTGATGTTTATAAAATAGGAAAATTTATTAAGAAATCTTTTTTTAAATACTTATATCACAATTAGTCTATAAATATATTCTTGTATTTCAATAAGTCTTATTATTTTGATATTTGATTCACCAAATCCTAATTATCATATTTAAGATATTTTATAGATAATTTTATCATTACATAAATTTTTTGAACCTTTTGCAATTTGGTGATGTGAACATTCATATTTGACGGAATGAATGTTCACATTGACAATTTAAATGTTCACATTATGAAACATTCATACTATCAATTTGAACATTAATGTGCACTTCATTCTATTATTATTATTATTAAGGGTATTTTGATAATTATCACTCATAGAAATATAATAAAGTTATTTAGATTAAGAGAAACATAAATAGGTGAAAAATAAATTCCCCTATAAAAGATCACTTTTAAATTTAAAAATAATATTTTGAGATTTTTAAACATTTTTTAATAATGTAACAAGATCAACCACAAAATTAACGATATAGTTGTAATCCTTTTTAATATCATGTGAATAGCAAAATTATTAGTTAATGAACCTTATTGTCAAAATTAATTGTAAAATCTATTATTTAAAAATCAACTTAATTTTATTAAAGTACATTTGTTGACGCGACGCCATGGTTATTATTAGAGCTTTTTGTGAATAGTGAAATTATGGGCCGTTTTAGGAACTTGACTAAGAGTTAATTTTTGATTGTTGTTTGGGATGATTTTGTTGGAAAAAAATGGTTTTATATAGGTATATTTTTTAATCCAATTTGGGTGGACCCCAAACGTGTTTTGGGGTGGGTCCGAAGAGGTGAAGTGGTGGAGACGGAACGTCAAAACCATTTATGAGTGAATGGGAAGATGACGTCGTTTTCGGGTTTAACATTAATTTTTTAGATAAAATTCTTTTGAATTTTTTTAATAAAAATTATTGTGAGAATTTAATTTAATTCTAAATTCAAATTTTGGGTTCATATGTGTTTTCCTAAAGTTTGTAATTGTGGGAATTTAATTTAATTCTAAATTCTAATTTTTAGTTCCTAAGTGATTTCCTAAAAATTGATTAAACTATTTAAATAGTTTGATAAAGTTATTTCTTTCAGTGAAAGGTTTTATTGAATTAACTATTCTAATAGTTTAGTTATAAAAGTTTCAAACAGTTTGATTAACTGTTGCACCTACGGAACACTATTCAATTATTTGAAAGTGTGGTCAACGGCTTTTTGAATTCAAAATTCAGAGGTTGTCCAAGGTGTACACCTTTTCACTTTGGAAATAAACCTCTTCGGGTGAGTTCCTTGTGCCTATATATACTATCTTTCTAGCAGTGGTTTGGGTTTGGGGGAAAAACAGTCTAAAAATATTTCTTGTTGTCTAACTTGTAATCTTTGGTGCATTGGTGCATTATTCTTCATTTTAGTATTAGAATAAAATTCAGAGAGTAAGAACACATGTTTAGTTCGCTGAACAAATTGTTTGGAGTACTACTACAATTTGTGAAGATCATTGTATCCTGGGAGATAGACGCCACTCAACCGTAAGTACCGTAGCGGGACGAATCTGTCTTAAGGACAGAGTGTCACACACTCGACTTGGTCTTAATTTTAATGATAAATAAATCCGGTATGTTATTTTTTTATTTTGTTTGAATTATTTTAGTTTTTTTTATTTACACAGAAGATTGTTCCAACAATCTTAAGACAGATTCGAATTATTCTGTTTACAGAATTTTTCGTTTGTTTCCCTTTTTCTTTCTTCGTAAATAATTTCGGAAAAAAAAAATTATTTTCTGTGGATTTACAAAATAATATTCTGGTTGGAAAAACAAATAGTGATTATATGCTATTTAACAGATAGTAGTAATATACTGTCTCTTTTCTTTGACAACAACTAGTAGTACGATACTGGTGTCATTAACAATTCAGAATATATTTTTGTAAAATTTTTTCAGAAATTAATTTTGGGTTTTAGAAATTATATTCTGTGTTTTCATTAATTAAAATTCTGTTTCAGTATTTTAATTATTGGAGTGTTACAAGAGATTTAAATTTCTGTGTGAAATTAATTTAGTTAAATAAAATTTTATTTTATTTCCAAATTAATTGGAAAATAAAAGTTTATTTTTATTTCTTTTATTTTACAGAATTTAATTTCTTGTGTGGAATTAATTTGGTAGAATAAATTTTATTTTATTTCCAAATTAATTGAAAAAATAAAAGTTATATTCTTATTTCTTTTATTTTACAGAATTTAATTTCTTGCGGGGAATTAATTTGGTTGAATAAAATTTTTATTTTATTTCCAAATTAATTGGAAAATAAAAGTTACATTCTTGTTTCTTTTATTTTAACAGAATTTAATTCTGTGAATTTGGATTAGTTTTCTGTGTGGAATTAATTTGGCTAAATAAAATTTTATTTTATTTTATTTCAAATTAATTGAAAATAAAAGTTACATTTTATTTTGTTTCTTTTATTTTAACAGATTTTAAATCTGTTGTTTTGGTTTAATTTGTTTAAATAAAATTTTATTTTATTTTCAAATTATTTGGAAATAAAAGTTACACTTTTGTTTCTTTTATTTTTTACAGAATTTTAAATTCTGTGTTTTTTGGTTTTAATTTTGTGTAGTATTAAATTCTAATTATAATTGTGGTTTATAATTTAGAATTTATGGCTACTAAAACTGGTCAAACTAATGTTCAGACCAGTACTGGTATGGTAATTGCCATTATGCCAACCTCTCCGTATGTTAGGACTGTGCCAGTGAATCATGGTGGAAAATCAGAGAAGTTCTTAAGAACTGATTTTCGTAAGGCAAAAGGAAGATCAAGTAAGCAGGGTGCTAAACCAAAATGACCAAAATAGATAACATTTCCAATGGTGTAGATGTCATAGATCTTTCTGCAGTTTGTTTCCGAGGCAAATCTTGTCGGAAATCCTAAAGAATGGTGGGTGGACACTGGTGCTACTCGCCATATTTGTGCCGACAAAAAGATGTTCACATCTTATTCTACAGTGGACCATGATGAACAACTTTTTATGGGTAACTCCTCAACTTCCAAAGTTGAAGGACGAGGAAAGATTATACTAAAGATGACATCAGGAAAGGAACTCACTCTCAACAATGTGTTGCATGTACCGGACATTCGCAAGAATTTAGTTTCCGGATCTTTGTTGAGTAAGAATGGGTTTAGGCTAGTTTTTGAAAGTGACAAGTTTGTACTTACCAAACGGATGTATGTAGGAAAAGGTTATATGTCTGATGGCCTTTTCAAGTTAAATGTAATGACTGTTGTACCCTCTGGTATTAATACTACATCTTCTTCTTACTTACTTGAGTCTTCAAATTTATGGCATGGTAGATTAGGACATGTTAATTATGGATCTTTGCGAGATTAATTAATATGGAATGTTTACCTAAATTTAACATTGATTCAAATCATAAATGTGAAATTTGCGTTGAGGCAAAATTATCTAAAACTCCTTTTCATTCAATTGAAAGAAGTACGAAACCACTTGAATTAATTCATAGTGACATTGTGATTTTAAATCAATTCAAACAAGAGGTGGAAAAAAGTATGTAATCACTTTTATAGATGACTATACTAGATATAGTTATATTTATTTAATTCGAACCAAGGATAAAGCTTTGGAAACTTTCATTCAATATAAAAATGAAGTTGAAAATCAACTTGGTAAGAAAATCAAGAAACTTAGAAGTGATAGAGGTGGTGAATATGAATCACCTTTTGGTGAATTTTGTAAAGAACATGGAATAATTCATCAAACCACCGCTCCTTACTCACCTTAGCAAAATGGAATTGCTGAAAGGAAAAATAGGACTTTAAAAGAAATGATTAATGCCATGTTAATCAGTTCTGGATTACCTCAGAACTTGTGGGGGGAAGCAATACTTTCTGCTAATTATATTTTAAATAAAGTACCCCGAAAGAAAATAAATCAAACACCTTATGAATTGTAGCATGGAAGAGTACCATCCTACAAATACTTAAAAGTGTGGGGGTGTTTGGCTAAAGTGGGTATTCCTAATCCTAAAAAGATTAAGATAGGTTCTAAGACCATTGATTGCATTTTCATTCGTTATGTCAAGAATAGTAGTGCATATCGGTTTTTGATTCATAAATCAGAACATATCGAAATGCATGTAATACTATTATTGAGTCTCGGAATGCATCTTTCTTTGAACATGTATTCCAAAGAACTGGACAAGAGACTAGTACTAATAAAAGATCTTTTGATGCTATTACTAGTCAGGATCAAGAACATGATCAAGAACAGAGTTAGATCAAAATGAGGAAGAGGAACCTAGGCGTAGTAAACGTGCTAGAACCTCAAATCTTTGGTCCAGATTTTCTAACATATTTGTTAGAAAATGAGCCTTTAACCTTTAAAGAGGCTATGTCCAGTCCTGAAGCTCCTTTATGGAAAGAAGCTGTCAACAGTGAAGTTGAATCCATCTTGCAAAATCACACTTGGGAATTGGTGGATTTGCCACCAGGTTGTAAACTCTTGGGTACAAGTGGATTTTCAAAAGGAAAATAAAAGCAGATGGATCAATTGATAAATACAAGGCAAGACTTGTGGTCAAAGGGTTTAGACAAAAAGAAGGTCTTGATTACTTTGACACATACTCACCGGTTACTAGAATAACATCCATTAGAATGCTAATTGCCATAGCATCTTTATACAATCTAGAAATTCATCAAATGGATGTTAAAACCGCTTTCTTAAATGGTGAGTTAGAGGAATAAATTTACATGGAACAACCAGAGGGTTTTTCTGTTCAAGGGAAAGAAAAGAAAGTGTGTAAATTGGTTAAATCATTATATGGTTTAAAACAAGCGCCAAAGCAATGGCATGAGAAATTTGACAAGGCAATGATGTCAAATGGTTTTAAAATTAATGAGTGTGACAAATGTGTTTATATTAAAAACACAGACAAATGTTATGTCATTGTATGTTTTTATGTAGATGATATGCTCATCATAGGTAGTAATAATGACATGATTAAAACTACCAAGAAAATGTTGAATAAACATTTTGATATGAAGGACATGGGCATTGCTAATGTAATACTTGGTATGAAAATTACCAAAACATCAGAAGGATATGCTTTGTCACAATCTCATTACATTGAGAAAATACTTGAAATTCAGCAAAGATGATGATCATCTTGCTAGAACTCCTGTAGATGTTAATTTGTATCTTGCTAAGAATGTACAGGAAAGTATTTCTCAATTAGAGTATGCCCAAATTATTAGAAGCTTAATGTACTTGATGAACTGCACTCGCCCAGATATAGCTTATGCAGTAAGTAAGTAAATTAAGTAGATATACGAGTAATCCGGGAGTAGAACACTGGAAAGCAATTATAAGGGTTCTTAGATATCTCGATTTACTCGTAACATTGGGCTTCATTATACTAGATATCCAGCAGTACTTGAAAGATACTGTGATGTAAATTGGATATCGGATACTAAAGACTCGAAGTCCACCAGTGGGTATGTCTTTACTCTTGGTGGGGCGGCTGTATCTTGGAAATCTTCCAAACAGACTTGTATTGCTAGGTCTACTATGGAATCTGAATTCATAGCTTTAGACAAAGTAGGGGAAGAGGCAGAATGGCTTCGCCACTTCCTTGAAGATATTCCAATTTGGCCAAAACCGGTGCCTGCTATATGCATACATTGTGATAGTCAATCAGCAATAGGTAGAGCACAGAGTCATATGTATAACGGTAAGTCACGACACATTCGTCGTCGACATAACACCGTGAGACAACTACTCTCTAATGGAATTATTTCCATAGAATATGTTAAGTCTAAAGACAACATAGCGGATCCACTAACCAAAGGGTTAGCAAGAGAGCTAGTTGAGAATTCATCGAGGGGAATGGGACTAAAGCCTATTAAATAAGAGTTACCACAACGGCAACCCAACCTAGTTGACTGGAGATCCCAAGATCTAGGTTCAAAGGGACAACCAAGTTGTGATTGACTCAGAAGGATCACTGTGGAGTCCAACTCCTACCTATTTCTATGATGAGATAAGTGATGTCTGCAGCGTTTTAGGTTAATTAAAACTTTTAATGATTCTTATATCTAGATAAACCTAGTGGAGTATGGCAAGATACTTTTCATAAGAATTACCTATGTGAGTGTGAACTAGGCCGGTTCTGTGAGATTTGTGAAGGGCTACAATTCTCTAGAGCGCTCATGAAGACCAGGTTGTTCAGGGCCAAAATGAACACAATAGTGAGAACTAAACTGTGTCTGGGAATATACTGTGTGAGTTCTATTGTCTTGGTTTACACAAACGGCTGAACAGTTCAAGACATCATGTTCACTGGTTAGCTAGTAAATCCGATAGTGTCTCACAAGGGAAGGTTCAAAGCCAAAAGCTACCTATCCTTTGCAGAATATTACCAATTTCTGTACTCTCTGATTAGATCATGTTGTTGCATTTTCTCTCCGTCAACTTCCATTCATGTGGGGGATTGTTGGAAAAAATGGTTTTATATAGGCATATTTTTTAACCCAATTTGGGTGGACCCCAAACGTGTTTTGGGGTGGGTCCGAAGAGGTGAAGTGGTGAAGACGGAACGTCAAAACCATTTATGAGTGAATGGGAAGATGACGTCGTTTTCGGGTTTAACATTAATTTTTTAGATAAAATTCTTTTGAATTTTTTCAATAAAAATTATTGTGAAAATTTAATTTAATTCTAAATTCAAATTTTGGGTTCATATGTGGTTTCCTAAAGTTTGTAATTGTGGGAATTTAATTTAATTCTAAATTCTAATTTTTAGTTCCTAAGTGATTTTCTAAAAATTGATTAAACTATTTAAATAGTTTAATAAAGTTATTTCTTTCAGTGAAAGGTTTTATTGAATTAACTATTCTAATAGTTTAGTTATAAAAGTTTCAAACAGTTTGATTAACTGTTGCACCTACGGAACACTATTCAAATTATTTGAAAGTGTGGTCAACGGCTTTTTGAATTCAAAATTCAGAGGTTGTCCAAGGTGTGCACCTTTTCACTTTGGAAATAAACCTCTTCGGGTGAGTTCCTTGTGCCTATATATACTATCTTTCTAGCAGTGGTTTGGGTTTGGGGGAAAAATAGTCTAAAAATATTTCTTGTTGTCTAACTTGTAATCTTTGGTGCATTGGTGCATTATTCTTCATTTTAGTATTAGAATAAAATTCAGAGAGTAAGAACACAGGTTTAGTTCGCCGAACAAATTGTTTGGAGTACTACTACAATTTGTGAAGATCATTGTATCCTGAGAGATAGACGTCACTCAACCGTAAGTACCGTAGCGGGACGAATCTGTCTTAAAGACAGAGTGTCACACACTCGACTTGGTCTTAATTTTAACGATAAATAAATCAGGTATGTTACTTATTTATTTTGTTTGAATTATTTCAGTTTTTTTTATTTACGCAGAAGATTGTTTCAACAGATTTAAATAAGTGTATTTTTTTAATTTTTTATGAAAATATGTGCAGAAAAGTAGAGAGGTGGTGTAATGAAAAAAAGATAAAAAGATAGGTTATTTAGGGGATGCCAAACCATTTCTTTGAATTATATTATTTTTTTATTTTTTTACAGATTTTTTTTAAAAAGTAAAAAAAAGGAAAAAAATTTAATTTTTAACCAATTTTCCAAAACAAGCCTCGTCTATGTGGTGTTTTGAAAAGTTGATAAAAATTTAATTTTTTGACTTTTTGTGACCTTTTAATTTTTTTTATGTAAAAAAACAGAGAGATGATAAAACTAAAAAAATAAAAAAATTGACTTTTTATTATGTTGTCAAAACGCCCCTATTTGTAATTTATCTCACAATAATGGGGTGGTTAAGGGGAAATTATAGTTTGCGGACAATTCCAAACAATGCTCCAATATATTTCATTGGCTAAAATTATGAATCCCACAACTTTTTGTCTATGAGGGAAAAAACAAAAAAAAAAACCTCTAACAACTGACCCCATTGAAAGAGATTTAAAACTTGATTTGATTAATTTATGTAGCGTGGAACAATACTCCTCAACCATTAAGTGACTCTCGTGGTTAGGTGGCTTGTGTGGCTCAAAATAATAACACGTACCACTCTCTCTCTCTCCTCTCTCTTGCTTTCTCCACTTGTACACAACACGTAATTCAATTATAAAATTGGAAAAATTACAAATTAAGTGTGATTTTTAAAAATAATTACATACTAATGACAAAATTTATAATTTTAATAATTAAAATTTACAAAGTTTATCGTGAATTTTTAATTATTTTTTCAACCAATAGACTGAAGTTTATTTATAAAGTTTAGGTGTGGAATTTTTTTTTTCTAACTTTAGTTGTGATTTTGTTTTTTAAATTTATAAAGTTTATTAGGTGTGATTTTTTTGACATTTTTTTTATTCTGTTTGGTTTTAAGTTTTTAAATACAATTTTTGAGTTTTTGAATTTTTTGTTCATATTATTTTAATTTTTTTAACTTTTTTGATGCAATTAATATAAATTTACTTAAAAAATAAGAGAAATCAAAAAAAAAATAAAAATAAAAAATCAATAAATACAAAAAAATACTTGTTTTTTGTATATTATATATTTGTATTTCTTTGTATTTAGTAACTTTAAAAAAAAAATCACAAATATATTACTTTTTAAGTGCATTTAGGTTAGGTGTAAAAAATAAAAATTAGTTAAAATACTGAAAAAAAAGAACAAAAATATGAAAAATAAAAAATTCAAAAATTGTATTTGAAAATTCAAAACTAAACATAGGTCTTGTTTAGAAAGTTAGTTATTTTAGTAGACTATTTTAGTTTTTGACTATTTCAATACGCTAAAATATTTGTATTTATTTGGGAAGATTGGCGAATTGTTTTGTAATTGGATGTGCTGTTGTGAGAAAAAAAGTAAAATAATTATAGTTTTGATTGTCATTTTGTCTTATTAGCTATTTTAGTCTACTTTATCTTTTTATAGGCTTTAGCTCAAAAAAAAAAAAAAAAAAAAAAAACTTTGCCAAACAAGGCCATAGTGTATAATGTTTCAATAGATTGTCATTATTTTTAATGAACATGTAAAAAATATATAAAAATATGTAACTATTTTTTTATTAATTTATAAACAATGCATTGAGATTATAAAGGAAGATAAACTCTATTCATTCATAAAATAAATTTAGAAACGACTACAAAAATATGTGATAATATCAATTACGTAAATGAAAAGTATCTGCATGCATGTTTTAATCTATCCGTGGCAAGTCCTAATTTTCTGGTAAGTTTGTGTGTTTTTCATTTTTAACTCTGTTAGAAAAAGGAGAATGAAAAAACAAACAAGAATTAAGTGGTGAAATAAAATAGAAGGCCTATGATATCCCTTTCTTGATATTTATTCAATTGTTGGTGGGTATTGATGTAATTTTCTTCAAAGATGATATATACTAAGAAGCCTACAAAGTAAATTCAAATTATAAAAATGAGACTCGTGATAGATCATATAGACCTTTAAATTCTCTCAAGTATACATCTAAATTTCAAAAAAATTCAACTTACTTGTGTTTAGTTCATGGATAAAAAGAAAAATGAAAAAAGATAGATGAAATATAAATGAAATATAATTATATTTTATCCACCTTTTCATTTTATTTTTCCAAATCACTACCCAAATCTTTAAACCAAACATAGCCTTAATATAGGAGTGTTTTGGGAAGATGGTTAAAAGTTGATTTTTTGGCTTTTATTGACTTTTTTTTTTTTTAAAATGTGTAAAAAATATGAGAGATGATGTGATCCAAAATGAGTTAAAAGTTAAAAAGTGACTGTTAACCCATTTCTCAAAAGAGGCCATAATACACTAAATGCATGATGACGATAATTTACTTTTGTATATAGGAGTGTTTTGAGAAGTTGGTAAAAAGTTAATTTTTTGACTTTTTTAGTCTATTTTGTTTTTTTGTAGGTAAAAAATATGAGAGGTGATGCGACAAAAAATAGATAAAAAGTTAAAAATTGACTTTTTATTTTCTTCTCAAACGATCCCATAGAATACAAGTATATCTGCGGCATGTATTTATACACCTCATATCTAAAGTGTACGGGAAAGAAATAAACCTTCTCGTATAATCCTGTTGATCAAGTCTGCGTTCCTCTGTACGACGTCGCTTTATCACCTGAAAATACGAACGTGAGCTAGCCGGCGGGTGTGTGCCGGAAACCTCTCCGATGCCTAAGTCAGTCAGCTTGATAAATAGACAAAAGCTTTAGGTATTCAGAAAACAAAGTTGTGTTACCTCTCCATAGGTGATGTTGGTGAGCTTTTATAGGTTTCGTGTGGCACAATCCTAGTAGGACTCTTATTCTTCCATGTAGAGTCCTCCTAGGATTCATACTCCTGAAGGATAACGCTTATCCTTCAACACCCCCCTCACTGCTTAAATCAAGTGAGATGGTTTTATCACGGCCGAACTACCACAAGACCGAAATAACATTGCCATGTTGGACTAACTAGTGTGACCGATCTAGCGGTTACCTCGGCTCTTCCTTTCCTTACTCCTACCTCGACCTCATATGCAAAGGCCGAGCTATACGCAGAAGAATTAAGCCGAGGTAACCTTTACTCAGGTCCTAGAGCAGGCCCAACATACCTCGGTTCCGAACAGCACGACCGAGCTACCCCTGGCCATGGCGACCGAACTAAGTCCACTCACTTAATCCGGCGGCGAACCTCTTACTTTGGACCGGACTGCCACTTGTCCGAGGCCCATCTTCTAAGCTTCTTTAATATGGCCCATAGAACGGCCCAAAGTCCTAGCTCGGCCTAATTTATATATAAATTGCCCTCTCAATTGCCCCTTAATTCCATCTGCAAAACATGATTGGGATTATCTATCTATCTACCGAGCTACAGTTTTAACCTCTTCAGCCGAACTAACTTCACCCAGTAGCCTTTCCAGCCGAGCTACTCTTAACCTTTTCGACCGAGCTAAATTCAAGCCGAGCTGTGCACGTTCGGTCAAAACGTCTCTTCAATCACAGCAACTGAAACGCTTCTTCTCCCAAGGACACGTAGCAGCCTCTGATTGGTTCTTTGCAGCTGTCACGCCGCCCTCGTACTCTGAAAATTTTGAACAGTTCCCGCCTTGAGGTTCCTTCATTAAAACAAAAACCCTTTTATTTCTGAATCAGCTATTTACTGTTTATCTGTCCCTTTCTCTTTCGTTTTTGAGCTTTTCCCTGTTCTTGCTGTTTTTCAATTTGTTCTTTGAAGAAGCTGCGTGTTTTTGCTGCTGTTTCTTGCACCTTCAGTGGTTCTACCTCTTCGTTTGGTAAGTTCCTTAAATCTGCCTCTCTTTTTGTTTGTATTTCGTTTTAATCCACATCATATTGTTTATGTGTTTTTACAAAACACTCTTTTGTTTCTATTTTTTGTGGGTTCTGTACATCTTCTGGAAAAACTTAACCATAGAACAGTCGAATGCATATAATATTCTGTATAACACTGGCTTTGATCCACAATCACGAAGCAACCGAACTAGAAAAACTGTTTTTGCTAGATAGAAGTTTAGTTAGATTAGTAGCCGAACTAACACTTATGCAAATAGTTTCAATAAGCAAAACCACTTCTGATTCACCTTAACCGAGATGAACAAACCGAACTATGTTCGAACTTAGCATACTAGAAACCTTGACCTTCAACCGAGCTAAGTCTTCAGGGCTAAGCCAGCTTTCTCAGTTTCTAAACCGAACTCAGAAAGCTGCCCCTAGAAGTTCAACCGAAGTAACAAAAACCATAGCCCCAACCGAGATAACAAACCCATACACCAACCGATCTAGCGAACCCTCTGCTCAATCCGAGCTAACAACCACCTCGTTGAAACCGAGGTAAAACCTGTAGCATCCTGCGTAGCCGAAGTAAGACTTCTTTTTTCTTGCTTATTTTGTAGCACGGTCCAATGATCTGTGCTTAACCCCTTTATTTTCCACTTTGCAGACTTAGGTTGCCCGGGCACTGCGCGCTCAACCGAGCTACTGAGCACAATTTTCAGACCGAGCTAATTTATTTATAACTTAAAGTAAATGGGGAAATATAGGTTCTTGGTAGAAACACCAGGGGGTTTAGCCGAATTTCGTAAGGATTATAACATCCCTGACGACGTACAACTTGTTTTAGCCAAAAAAGACGTTACACCATGGGGGAATGAGGGCTTTGTCCATTTCACCCTTCTTTCAATAATCGAGACCGGACTAAGATTTCTAGTCCAACCATTAATTTGCGAGTTTCTTAGGCAAACCAGACTATGCCCAACCCAGCTCTCCACCAACTCTTACCGAATCATAATGGGAATAGCCGAACTAAATCGCCAAACCGGTCTCAACCTCGGTTTAGCCGAAATATTACACCAATACTCCATAGGATCCAAAGAGGATGTGTGGGTATATTACTTAAGAATACGTCGTGGCCGAGAGAAAATTTAAGGATACACCGGATAAAGATTTGAATGACGACGATTTTTTCTGGGTAACTGGGAACTTTGAAGATCATCAAGCCCAGATTCCTGGCCGAAGAATAAATTGGAAAAAAGGCATACCCGGTATCAATATTTCGGTTTTATTTCATGCTTCTCTTTACTTCGGTTTTCTTCTTCTGAACCGAACTAACAGTTGTCTTCTTTTGCAGATAAAGCCCATCTTCGATCAGTATATGGTTATCCGAACTTGGATACGCTCCGCGCCGCACTACGACATAACGAGAGAAGTTGGACCAAGCTGTTAGATTTTGAACCGACATATAGATACAACAGCGGTCGTGAAAAGCGAGGGTGACTGACTTCCTTCTTGAAGACGCACCAGAACCGGACCCATCCTTGCCCCAGATAAACCTAATCCCTCTCTCAGCCGAACAAGAGATGGCAAAAAGGAGCAGACTGAAGGCCCTGCTGACCGCAACGAACCCAGCCGAGGTACCACAAACCGGCCAGACCACTGAGACCGTGGTGGCCCTCCCATCCCAACGGCCGTCGTCATCTCGCCCAAGCAAATGTGCCCGGACTAGCCAAACCGAGCAACGACTTGTGGATGAGACCGTTCTGCCACCAAGCCCTCCTCCAAGCCCCCAACAAAGCCCTCAACCGGAGAACTCCGACCAAGCTGGCTCCTCAAAATGGGTTCCCAATCTCACCTTCAACAACCGAGATATACTGGCTTCGGATTCGGTTGTCGCTGAGAAGGACCACTTGATGGCTTTCAATCTAGCCACGAGTGTGTGCCTTCCAAAAGACATGGAGCACCACTACAAACAACTGAATACCGAGCTGAAGTCCATCCGGTCTTCAACTAAGTCAATGATCCTGGTAAATAGCTCTTTTTTTTTTTTTTAATTTTTCCAACTTTCAGTCCGGCTAAAGGAAAAGTTACTACTCCTTTGCAGGCCATCCAGAAAAATAATGTTACACACAGGAGAGTGATGGAGCTCAGGAGAAATACCAGGGAGGCCATGGCAGAGGCCGAAGCAAAAACAGCCGATCTGGAGGAGGCAAGAAAACAAATTGCCGAATTGCGATCCGAGAACGGCCGACTGACCGAACTGGTTAGTTCGGCCGAAGCCGAAAAGCAGAAGGTTGCCATTGAGGCAAATGACAAGTACTTGCGCCTGCTGGCGAAGATTGAAAAGAAGAAAGATGCCGAGATAGCCCAATTGAAGGAGGGCATGAAAAAAGCCGAAAAGCGAGGCTTCAAGAAGGCAGAGGGCGCCTACACCCTCCAATGTGATGCCGCCAAGGATCTGTTCTTCAAATGCGGCTGGAGGAGTGCTGTGGAGCAGCTCGGTTGTACACCCGACACCGAGGTCTACAATGCTCAACAGTATTCCATTCCGGCTTCACTGGCGCAGTACGCTGCCGATCTTCAGAGGAATTTCTTGAAGGGTCTGATGATGATGATGAAGATGGTGATGAAGATGATGATGAGGATGAGCCAACTGATACTCCGGCCGTTAATGAGCAACCCAACGATCAAACAGTTCGGTTGGTGCCGGTAGTTGAAGACCTAACTGATGAGCTGCTGACTGACAACATTCAGCCGATTGATACCGAGGTTCATGTTGAAACCGAGCTCCCACCTCAAACCGTGCTCCCGACTAAAACCGGATTTCGGGCAAATGCTGATGTTGAACTAGGCGCTGAAATTGATGAACTCTTCAACTGATGTTCATTTTTCTTTTCTTTTGTCTTGAATTTGTAACCGGGCTGCGGCCCCTCAGTTGTATTTGTTTTTCACTTTAATGAATGAAAAAAATCTTTTGAGCTAACTTTTATTCCGGTTCTGTACTTGTAATGAATTTTCAATGCTTCCAACTGTGATCTCGGTTTGAATGCTTGCTTTCTAACTGCTTATTTGAAATATTCTGGCCGATATACCGTATTCCGGTTTTAGCTATCTAGCTTACTAGCCAACCACTCTTTAGCTGATGTCCTTACTTCGGCTAAAGAGTACCCAAAGTTGGTTTAATCCAGCCAACCATTCTTTAGCCACCCTTACTTCGGCTGAAGAGTACAAAGAGTTGGTTTCATCCAGCCAACCACTCTTCAGCCATAAACTTACTTCGGCTGAAGAGTACAAGGAGTTGGTTTAATCCAGCCAACCACTCTTCAGCCATAAACTTACTTCGGCTGAAGAGTACAAAGAGTTGGTTTAATCCAGCCAACCACTCTTCAGCCATAAACTTACTTTGGCTGAAGAGTAACAAGAGTTGGTTTAATCCAGCCAACCACTCTTCAGCCATAAACTTATTTCGGCTGAAGAGTACAAAGAGTTGGTTTAATCCAGCCAACCACTCTTCAGCCATAAACTTACTTTGGCTGAAGAGTAACAAGAGTTGGTTTAATCCAGCCAACCCCTAAGTTGGTTTTTCCAGCCAACTTAGAATATAGTGTTTGGTTATTCCGACCAAACGTCCTGTAGCCTGGATCCTTATCCGGGGCTTAGGAAGGGTTCATAGTTGGTTATTCCGGCCAACTATGTTTATAATGCTCCTAACTTACTAAAGTTACTGTCTACTGAAAACAATTATACTGAAAAAGAATCGACTTATTTTATTGAGAAAGTAAAAATTACACACACTTAAAAGAAAAAAAAAAACTAAAAATAAAACAACTTGAGATTGGCAGTGTTCCACGGCCTGGGAATCGCTTTGTCGTCCTCATCTTCCAAGTGGTGTGCCCCTTTGCCTGCTAATCCAACCACTTTGTAAGGTCCTTCCCAATTAGGCCCCAACTTGCCATTTCCTGGAACCAAGGTGTTTCCCATCACTTTGCGTAGTACCCAATCTCCGATCTTGAATTGCCTTGGATGCACTGTTTTGTTATACTTTCTGGACAACTCTTGTTGGTAGGAGGCGATGTGAACCAATGCTCTGTCTCTTCTTTCTTCCGCAAGGTCAAGCTCCAATGCTATGGCTTCGCCATTTAAGTCTGGGTCAAAGTTTTCGCTTCGAATTGTGGGGATGCCAACTTCTAATGGGATGACTGCTTCCATGCTATAAGCTAAGGAGAATGGTGTTTCTCCTATTGATCGTCGAGGCGTGGTGCGGTAAGCCCATAAAACATGAGAGAGTTCTTCTGCCCACTTGCCTTTTGTTCTCTCTAACCTTTTCTTCAGTCCATCCAAGACTACTTTGTTTGATGCCTCTGCCTGACCATTTGCTTGGGGATATGCCGGTGTAGAATTGTAGAACTCTATCTTGTATTCTTCACAAAAGCCTCTGAAAATTCTGCCGTCGAACTGAGTGCCGTTGTCTGAGATTAATGCCTTTGGTATGCCAAATCGAGTGATGATATTCTGCCAAACAAACTTCTTCACATCTTTTTCCTTGATTGACGCCAAGGCTTCTGCTTCCACCCATTTTGTGAAGTAGTCGGTTGCGACGAGAAAGAACTTCCTGTTGCCTGGTGCTGTTGGAAGTGGACCTACTATGTCCAATCCCCACATTGCGAAGGGCCATGGGCTAGTTAGAGGTAGGAGTTCTCTGGCAGGTTGGTGTATTTGATGTGCGAACTTCTGGCATTTTTCGCACTTTTTGACATACTTTTTTGAATTCGCTTGCATGTATGGCCACCAATATCCTTGTGACATTGCTCTGTATGCCAGTGATCTTCCTCCTTGATGGCTGCCGCATACACCCTCATGTATTTCGAACAGGAATGCTTCCACTTTGCTGGGGTGAACACACTTTAGGTAAGGTCCTGAGAACGACTTTTTGTACAATGCCAAGGATGGAGAGAGCCAAAATCGCTGCGACTTTGCTCTTATTCTGTTGGCTTCTTTTTTCTCTTCCGGTAAGGTGCCGTCTTTCAGGAACAGTATAATGGGATCCATCCAAGAAGGGCCTAACTCTGCACAACATACCTCTTCTGCTTCGGGGTCTTCAATGCTGGGTCTAGGCAGGTAGTCAATTAGTAATGGGTGAGGAATGGAGGTATCCGCCATTGAGGCGAAGCCTGCTAGTTCGTTTGCTCTGCTGTTTTCCTCCCTGCCGATCTGCTCTATCCTGACTACTTCAAATTTTTTGATCTCTGTTCTGACCAACTCTTGGTACTTGGCCATCCTGTCATCCTTTGCTTCGTAGTCGCCAGATATTTGGTTTACCACCAGCTGTGAGTTGCTATAAACCATTAGCTCGGTGGCCTTCATGTAGAGCGCTGACTTGAGACCTGCAAGAAGCGCTTCATACTCTGCTTCGTTGTTTGATGCTGGGAAGCCAAGGTTGACTGCTTGCTCCACTACTAGGCTGTCTGGAGAGATGAGGACTATGCCAAGTCCTGCTCCATGCCGGTTGGATGCTCCATCCACGAAGAGCTTCCACATCTCTCCAACAAACAACTTCCAGCAAGTGGAGGGATCAGATGATGCCTTGGGATCTTCCATGTTGGTGGTGTCTTCTTTAAGGTCCATGCTTGCTGTCTGCCCCTTGCTTTCTGATTGTATCAAGTCTTCATTTGTTGGTGAGTCCTGGCTTGGTGTAGCATGGTTCGCCTCTTCCTTTCCTGCTTCGTTTTGGGCTGCCTTGGCGTCTGGCTGAGTATATTGCACCAGGGGTTGCGCTATTCCGGCGTCAACTTTCATCCCTAGATCGGTTGTTTCAGTCAGGTCGACTGGGCAGATGTGATGACTTCCTGGTGTGAATTCTGCGACAAAATCCGCCAATGCTTGAGCTTTTATTGCGGTTCTTGGTTGGAACTTGATGTCGTATTGCCCCAACTCTACTGCCCACTTCAAGATTCGCCCAGAGAAGTTCGCCCTTTCAAACAAAGCTTTTAATGGGAAGGCTGTGAGAACAACTATGGTGTGGGCGTGAAAGTAGTGCGACAACTTCCTTGAGGCCATCATCAAGGCCAATGCCAGTTTCTCCAGTGGCAAGTACCTTGTTTCGGCGCCCAGTAATGTCTTGCCGACATAATAGATGGGCAGGTGCTGGATTCCTTCTGCGCGGACCAACACTGCGCTAATTGCATGCTGGGAGACTGCCAGGTACAAGAAGAGTTCTTCTCCAGGAATTGGGGTTACAAGTAGTGGTGGAGAAGACATGTATTCCTTCAAGCTTTCCAAAGCTCGGTCGCATTCGTCGTCCCACTCGAACTTGGCCTTTATAGCATGGAAGAATGGTCGTAATCTGTCGGACGATCGGCTTATGAATCGATTGAGCGCAGCGGCCATGCTGGTGAGATGCTGCACTTCTTTGACTGAGTTTGGTCTCTCCAGATCTTGAATTGCCTTGATCTGGGAGGGGTCTGCCTCTATACCCCGGTTGGTCACTAGGAAGCCCAGGAATTTGCCAGATCCTACTCCGAATGCACACTTCGACGCGTTGAGGCGTAACTTATGCTTCTTTAGGATCTCAAACATCTCACCTAGGTCCTTGAGATGGTCATTCTCATCCTTGCTTTTGACCACCATATCGTCGATGTAAGCCTCCATTGTTCTGCCTAACAATGGCTCAAACATCTTGGTGACCATTCTCTGGAATGTCGCCCCTGCGTTCTTTAGGCCAAAGGGCATGACCTTGTAGCAGTATAGTCCTCTTGGAGTTGTGAAGGACGTCACTTCTTGATCTGGTTCATGCATGGCAATTTGATGGTAGCCTCTGTATGCATCCAGAAAGCTAAGTCGGTTGTGCCCCGCCATTAGGTCTACCAATTGATCTATCCGTGGTAGAGAAAAGCTGTCTTTTGGGCACGCCTTGTTGACTGTTTTGTAGTCGACGCAGACACGCCACTTGCCATTCTTCTTTGGCACTACGACTGTGTTGGAGATCCATCTTGGGTAGTGCACCTCTCTAATTGCTCTTGTCTCCAGCAGGTTTCCT
Organism: Camellia japonica; assembly: GCA_030407325.1. Lineage (NCBI taxonomy): Eukaryota > Viridiplantae > Streptophyta > Magnoliopsida > Ericales > Theaceae > Camellia > Camellia japonica. Next base: position 13,744,769 of record JAPPVO010000019.1, on the reverse strand, counting down.
ACTTCCTCTGCCACTATTTCGACGTGGTGGAGTGCCGATCTGCGCGTCCGCTGAATGATTGGTCTGGCGGATGGATGGACATTGAGTTGGTGACAGATGAAGTTGGGGTCAATGCTTAGCATGTCGTATGGTGTCCAGGCGAACACTTCGATGTTAGAGGTCAAAAATTCCAAGACCTCTAATCTCTCAGTGCTGGACAACGACGAACCGAGTAAAAAGAACTTATCCGGGTTCTTTTCATCTATTCTGACCTCCACCAAGTCTTCCACCGCTTTCTGACTGGCCGCTTTGCCAACATCTGCGAACAGTTCATTACTCTCTGGTTCCTCCACCGAATGAACGTATCCTTTGGCAGCGCGGCTGCCATTCACTGTGACAAAGCACTGTTTTGACATGTTCTGGTCGCCATAGACCTCCTCAATTACTCCGGCGTCGTTGGGGAACCGCATCACTTGGTGGTAGGAGGACGCCATCGAGCGCATGGCATGCAGCCATGTCCTGCCAAGATAATGTTGTAAGTGGAGGGGACCTTCAACACCCAGAACTCCACTTGTTTCGTCACACTCCCTGCTCTAACTGGGAGGATTATTTTGCCGACGGGCCATTCTGGCATGGAGTTGAATCCAATTAGGGGAAATACGGCAGGCGCCAAGTCTTTATCTTGCAACTTTAGTTGTTTGAAAGTTTCATAGTACATGATTTCACATGAACTACCCTGATCAATCAGAATCCGCTTGACGTCAAAATCTTTGACTCGGAGAGTGACGACCAGGGCATCATTGTGAGGGCAATATATCCTTGCCAAGTCTTTATCCGAAAAAGACATGACATTTGTGGCCTCTGTCTTCCCCTTCTTGACGGCTGGTTGGGCACTTAGTACATGTAACAACCCTCGTCCTGATCACCGATATAACCACTGAATTATATACTGATTATTGCTAAACTGGACCGCTAATGACTGATAATTGAATTAACTGAAGTACTGAATAAACTGATTGAAATCGAAACTGAAATTGAATAAGTTTATCTATTAAATTGCATATTGCATCTGTTTGATTTATCGATTATCTGTTTGTGTTTATGCGTTTAAACTGCTAACTGAAGGCCTTATCGGCGGCCGAATTAAGACCCGTTTAGAGTTTTGGGATCAGTAGAATATTTGTAATTTAACGGTGTATTTATCTGAAAATTGTTTAGGAATGATTAAATTAGATTAAGTTAAGTTAAACACCTAAGTTACCGTAATTACGGAATTGCCATTGAGTGGGCTTTGTTTATTTTTTATTCTTTGACCTCATATTACACTTGAAACAACTCATTCTATCAGTCATTTCTCTTTGTTTCTGCCGACCATAGAGAGAGGGGAGTAGAGAGAGTTGATTTCATCTTGTATTTTGGTTTGTGGACTTGAAGAATTGAAGAAATTGTTAGAGAATTGTCAAATTAAGCTTCCAAACCTTGAATACAAGACTTAGGTAAGAGAATACAACCCTTAATTGCGAGTTTAAGCTAATCCTTGCATAATTCTTGCCAAATTGTTGAGTTGAGTCTTGTCTTAGTTCTAGCATGTTGAAATAGAACATAATTCATGCATGCATGTTTGAATTGATGAGTTTTAAGGTGTTTTCATGGTAGATTGTGCATGCATGCTCATGTTTCTAACAAAGTCCATGTTTTCACTTTGTTTTCCAACTATTGAGCTCAATTGAGCAAGAATTGAAGCTTGATTTTGGTTTAAAGTTCATGCATTGCATGTTTTGAAATTATTCTTGAAAATGGGTTTGAATGTTGGATTTTATTGACTCACCTTTGGCCCTTGCATGTACAAATTGAGCTTTAAAACTTGTTGTACTATGAGTTTGAAATGTTTTCCCAGATTTTGGGCCCTAGAGGTTGAGTTTTTGATTGTTGAATGCTTGGTTCGAACTTGGAAGACAAATCTGGAAATTCCAGATTTTGCTTCCTCGCTCGAGCGAAGGATTCCTCGCTCGAGCGAGCACCTTTGTTTAGGGCTCCGCTCGAGCGAGCATCGAGCGACCATCGCGCGTAAAATTTCTGCATCCAGTACTTTTGCAGTTTTTTCTTCAACTCGCTCGAGCGAGCATCGAGCGAGCATCGCGCGAGAAAATCGAGCAACCAATACTTTTACTGTTCATCAGACCGCTCGAGCGAAGGATTGTTCGCTCGAGCGAAGCCTTTGATTTTGGAAGCTCGCTCGAGCGAAGGAAGGCTCGCTCGAGCGAAGCGCCTATTTTCAGCAACTTTTGAAAAATGCCTTCCAACTGTATTTTTGCATCCTCATCGCATCCTAGGCATTCTTAGGCCTAGTTTAAGACATCTTAATGAGGATTTAGACATAGAACCACACCGAGGAAATTTAGGGATTTAATTACCATCCTTTCCGACTGTGAAACTTAGTGTGTGTTCTATTTGTTAACTGTTTAGGGTTGGCTCTCGGGGACGCGCTCTAGCTGCAATTAGCCCAATCTCTGTGAGTAACAATTGTGTGAAGATATGTTCAAAATGGTTATCTTTTGAATGCTGAACTGAACTGTTTACTGAATTGATATTGTTTACTGAATGAATGTATGTCCTGTATTCTGAACTGTATTGTGGCATCCTTAGCACTTACTGTTTACCGTTACTGTTACAGAGCTCTGTCGGTTCCCTTGTGGGACCATACTGTTTACTGAATGATTGGCCATCATTACTGTTGGGTCTGTTAAGACTCGGTCCTTTGGACCTACTGTTTATAGGCTAATGGATGTACCACATATGACTGATTGACTGAAATACTGAAAGACTGAAATACTGTTTAATGAACTGCTTTCATTACTGTAAGGACATTCATTCATAACCTCTTTACGCTCTATGTTATTCACTGGGCTTTAGCTCACTGTTTATATATATATGTAGGTTCTCAGCAGCCAGACCAGAGCTAGGAGCGTGGGTTGGTCCCCAGTTTTGTCAAGCCAGCCTGTGTGCCTCACTGTGAGGTTCCGTGTTGCCATGCTATGGCCTTGGGATTTTGTTTTAGGTTTTTCCCATCGGTCTCCTCACTGTTTTGCATCACTGTATAGACCGCTTACTGTACTGTTATTGAGGGATTAAGTCCCCGTACTGAATGTTGTGTATGATTGTATAGACTGTACTGTTTTGAACCGTATGAATGCATGAAAAATGTTTTTGGCATACAGATTTTCACAGCTCAATGGACATTAGTTATTTACTGTATTGGCTTCCGCCAGGCCCTGAACTCTGTTATACTGTATTACTGTTAAGCAGGCCTTCGGTAATCACGGATTACTGGCCGGTTACGGTGCTAAACCCATAGGGCCGGGTTTGGGTCGTGACAGAGTGGTATCAGAGCGATACTTATCACGAGTTATACCGCACACACGTGTCCAAATGAGCTATAGGGTGTCCTAGAAAAGCAATTAGGGCATCTCATGAACTTGAAAAGTGTGTGCTTATGACTGACTGATTAAGTGTTAAAATGTTAAACCGCTTATAATGATAACTGTTATAACTGCTTATGATTGAAACTGTTATAATTGTTTATAGAAAAATGGATAATGCAAATGCTGCTAATGAACCTGAATCATCTGAGGCTAGAATGGCCAGACTTGAACTAATGATGGGACTGATAATTGAAAGACTAGATCAACAACAGAATCAGCAACCCCACCTCCTTCTCCGTACAGCCGGACCAAAATGTGAACGTGCAAAATGTGAATGCAAATGAGGGGGATATTATTGCTCTTACCCAGAAGTTCAGCAAGTTGAAACCGCCATCCTTTCGGGGAGGCCTTGAACCATTGAAGGCTGAAGCTTGGGTACTTGAAACAGAGAAATTATTTGAAGTGTTTCCGTGTTCCGAAGCCAACAAAGTACTGTTAGCAACCTTCACCCTCCAAGAAGAAGCAAGAAGGTGGTGGATGTTGACCCGCGATGCGAATGCTATTATGACTTGGGCTCAGTTCAAGGAGTCCTTCTTTGAAAAGTACTTTCCCCAGTGCATCCGAGACAGAAAAGTAACGGAGTTTGAACAACTGAGACAGGGCGAAATGTCTGTTGCCGAGTATGAGAAGAAATTCACCGAACTTGCTAGGTATGCACCACACATGGTGGACACTGACTATAAGAAGGCCAGGAGGTTTGAGGGAGGCCTCAGTGTTACTATACAGGACCGAATAAATGTTTTGAAACTACCGACTTTGTGGGTGTTCTCGACCGGGCGTTGATGGCCGAGACGAATATTGCAGCAGTGAAACAATCTGAAACACCAACAACTGAGTGGCAAGGTAAAAGGCAGGGTTTCAAATTCAAGAAAGGCAAGCATAACCCAGCAACCAAGAAACAGAATACGGGGCCGACGACTAGCCCTAGCCAAGGGAGTGGATTTACTCCACCCTGCTCCATATGTGGCAACAAGCACAAAGGGGTTTGCTATCAGATTTCGGGAGCTTGTTTCAGGTGTGGCAAGGTGGGCCACAGAATTAAAGACTGCCCTTCTGCTCCACCAGTTAGTAATAAAGCTACACCGAGCGCAGCAGCATCAAATGTGGCACCGAAGCCTAACCCCAAAGCTACCGGGAAAGAGCCTATGAGGCAGGGCAGAGTGTTTGCCCTAGTACCGGGAGACGTGCAAAACACTGAGACTATCGTGTCAGGTATCCTCTCTATCTGTGCTCAAAATACATATGTGTTGATTGATTCGGGGTCTACACATTCGTATGTATCGTATGCTTTTTCGCATAAATTGAATAGACCCTTAGAACCCATGAACTATCTGCTAGCTGTATCATCACCTGTTGGGGGATCCATGACATGTGCATATATGTATCCTGCTTGTGAGATTATTGTTGGGCATATGCATCTGTTTATTGATTTACTGCCATTGAATATCGATCATTTTGATGTAATATTGGGGATGGATTGGTTACAAAAATATCATGCTACTATCGATTGTGTGACCAAGCAAGTTGTTTTCCGTCCACCGGGCTTACCGGAATTTGTGTTTAATGGGATTGGAGTAGTACTCCCACCGTATCTGATTTCTTCTGTAAAAGCTGTTAAACTGATTAGGAAGGGGTGTAAAGGATATCTGTGTTCTGTACTGACTGTGTCTACTGATGATAGTGTTAAAACTGATGTGAATTGTATTCCTATAGTCAGAGAATTCCCAGATGTGTTTCCAAATGATCTACCAGGGGATTTAATTGACAGGGAGATTGAATTTACCGTTGATGTAGTTCCGGGTACACAGCCGATATCGAAAGCTCCTTATAGAATGGCTCCAACTGAACTGAAGGAATTGAAAGTTCAATTGCAGGAATTGTTAGACAAGAAGTTTATCAGACCCAGTACTTCACCGTGGGGTACACCTGTTTTGTTTGTGAAGAAGAAAGATGGCTCACTGAGACTGTGCATTGATTACCGTGAATTGAACAAGGTAACTGTAAAGAATAAATATCCATTACCGCGTATTGATGATTTATTTGACCAGTTACAGGGTGCACAAGTGTTTTCCAAGATTGATCTTAGATCTGGGTATCATCAACTGAAAGTTAAACCAGAGGACATCGATAAAACTGCTTTTAGAACGAGGTATGGCCATTATGAATTTCTAGTTATGCCGTTCGGAGTCACGAATGCCCTTGCTGCATTTATGGACCTTATGAACAGAATTTTTAAACCATACCTTGATGATTTCGTTGTGGTCTTTATTGATGACATACTGATTTATTCTAAGACTGTCGAAGAACATGAACACCATCTAAGACTTGCCCTGCAGACCTTAAGGGAACAGAAACTGTATGCTAAACTGTCTAAATGTGAATTTTGGCTTGACCATGTAATGTTTTTGGGGCATGTTATTAGCAAAGATGGAATTTCTGTTGATCTGCAGAAAATTGAAACTGTAGTGAACTGGCCTAGACCAACGAATGTAACCGAAGTCCGAAGCTTTTTGGGATTGGCTGGATACTACAGAAGATTTGTCAAAGGTTTCTCCAAGATTGCCTTACCACTGACTCAGTTGACACAGAAGGGTACATCATTTGACTGGACTGACCCGAGGGAATCAGCATTCCAAGAATTGAAAACTCGACTTGTGACTGCGCCAGTTTTGACTCTACCTTCAGGTACGGATGGTTATACTGTATATAGCGATGCTTCTCATAAGGGTTTGGGATGTGTTTTAATGCAGAATGGGAGAGTTATTGCTTATGCTTCCCGACAGTTGAGACCGCATGAAAGGAATTACCCCACACATGATCTTGAACTTGCTGCAGTGGTTTTTGCATTGAAAATTTGGCGCCACTATTTGTATGGGGCGACATGTGAAGTATACACCGACCACAAGAGCCTGAAGTATTTCTTCACCCAGAAAGAACTGAATATGAGACAGCGGAGATGGCTTGAATTGATCAAAGATTATGACCTACAGATTCTGTACCATCCGGGAAAAGCCAATACCGTTGCCGATGCTTTGAGCCGAAAATCGATTGGGAACATAGCCTGTTTGCTGACTGGGCAGAAGGAGTTGCTTTGTGACCTTGAAAAGTCTGAAATTGAAGTTGTCTTGAAAGAACAAGGTGGAACCTTAGCTGCCATTACTGCTCAACCAGCATTGATTGAAGAAGTTAAAGAGAAACAGCAATTGGATGATTACTTGAAGAAAATCATCGAAGAAAAAGATTCTAAACCAAGACCGGGGTTCAAATTTGACAACAATGTACTGAAATTTCAAGATAGACTGTGTGTACCAAATGACACTGAATTGAAAAGAAGAGTTCTCCAAGAAGGCCACAATTCAAAATTTTCTATCCACCCGGGGAATACAAAAATGTACCAAGATCTGAAGCAGAATTTCTGGTGGCCGGGAATGAAGAAAGAAATTGCCGACTTTGTGTCCAAGTGTCTTCATTGCCAACAAGTCAAAGCTGAACATCAACGACCTGCCGGATTACTGCAACCCTTACCCATACCAGAGTGGAAATGAGAGCATATCACGATGGATTTTATCGTTGGATTACCTCGCTCCAGGAAAGGTATGGATTCTATTTGGGTTATTGTTGATAGACTGACCAAATCTGCTCACTTCTTACCTGTCAAGACAATTTATAATGCGGACAAACTGGCTGTTATCTATATTGATGAAATTGTTAGATTGCACGGAGTGCCTGTGTCTATTGTTTCTGACAGGGATGCGAAGTTTACATCGAGGTTCTGGCAAAGCCTACAGACTGCATTGGGTACTGAATTGAGGCTGAGTAGTGCCTATCATCCACAGAATGGACAGTCAGAAAGGACCATCCAAACTTTAGAGGATCTACTGAGAATGTGTGTCCTTGATTTCCAAGGAAACTGGGAAAGTCATTTGCCGTTGGCTGAATTCGCCTACAACAACAGCTACCATTCGAGTATTGGTATGGCGCCTTTCGAGGCATTGTATGGCAGAAAGTGTAGATCTCCAATTTGCTGGGCAGAAGTTGGAGATGGGCCGTTGCTTGGGCCCGAAATTGTTTATGAAACGACTGAAAAGATCAAACTGATACAGCAAAGATTGAAAACTTCACAGAGTAGACAGAAAAGTTATGCGGATGTTAGAAGACGGGATAGAGAGTATGAAGTGGGTGATCACGTGTTTGTGAAAATGACACCAATGAAAGGCCAGACTCGTTTTGGAGTCAAAGGCAAGTTAGCGCCGCGGTATGTCGGACCGTATGAAGTGATTGAGAAAATCAATCCGTGGCGTATCAAGTTGCACTTCCTCCTGAAATGGAGCATATGCATAACGTCTTCCACATTTCGATGTTGAGAGACTATCTTCGAGATCCGTTTCATGTGATTGAGCCTACCCGTATCGTGTTGAGTGATGACTACACTTACGAGGAACGGCCTATACAAATTGTGAACAGAAGGATCAAGAAACTGAGAAACAAAGAGATCCCACTGGTGAAAGTTGACTGGCAAAACCACGGTGGCATGTATGCCACTTGGGAAAGGGAAGATGACATGGCTAGGCGATATCCTGATTTGTTTCCGCTGAATCCTGTTTTCTTCCAGAATGAAGGTAACTCGAGTTTAGAGGACTAAACTCCTTATAAGGAGGGGAGACTGTAACAACCCTCGTCCTGATCACCGATATAACCACTGAATTATATACTGATTATTGCTAAACTGGACCGCTAATGACTGATAATTGAATTAACTGAAGTACTGAATAAACTGATTGAAATCGAAACTGAAATTGAATAAGTTTATCTATTAAATTGCATATTGCATCTGTTTGATTTATCGATTATCTGTTTGTGTTTATGCGTTTAAACTGCTAACTGAAGGCCTTATCGGCGGCCGAATTAAGTCCCGTTTAGAGTTTTGGGATCAGTAGAATATTTGTAATTTAACGGTGTATTTATCTGAAAATTGTTTAGGAATGATTAAATTAGATTAAGTTAAGTTAAACACCAAGTTACCGTAATTACGGAATTGCCATTGAGTGGGCTTTGTTTATTTTTTATTCTTTGACCTCATATTACACTTGAAACAACTCATTCTATCAGCCATTTCTCTTTGTTTCTGCCGACCATAGAGAGAGGGGAGTAGAGAGTTGATTTCATCTTGTATTTTGGTTTGTGGACTTGAAGAATTGAAGAAATTGTTAGAGAATTGTCAAATTAAGCTTCCAAACCTTGAATACAAGACTTAGGTAAGAGAATACAACCCTTTAATTGTGAGTTTAAGCTAATCCTTGCATAATTCTTGACAAATTGTTGAGTTGAGTCTTGTCTTAGTTCTAGCATGTTGAAATAGAACATAATTCATGCATGCATGTTTGAATTGATGAGTTTTAAGGTGTTTTCATGGTAGATTGTGCATGCATGCTCATGTTTCTAACAAAGTCCATGTTTTCACTTTGTTTTCCAACTATTGAGCTCAATTGAGCAAGAATTGAAGCTTGATTTTGGTTTAAAGTTCATGCATTGCATGTTTTGAAATTATTCTTGAAAATGGGTTTGAATGTTGGATTTTATTGACTCACTTTGGCCCTTGCATGTACAAATTGAGCTTTAAAACTTGTTGTACTATGAGTTTGAAATGTTTTCCCAGAATTTTGGGCCCAAGAGGTTGAGTTTTGATTGTTGAATGCTTGGTTCGAACTTGGAAGACAAATCTGGAAATTCCAGATTTTGCTTCCTCGCTCGAGCGAAGGATTCCTCGCTCGAGCGAGCACCTTTGTTTAGGGCTCCGCTCGAGCGAGCATCGAGCGACCATCGCGCGTAAAATTTCTGCATCCAGTACTTTTGCAGTTTTTTCTTCAGCTCGCTCGAGCGAGCATCGAGCGAGAAAATCGAGCAACCAGTACTTTTACTGTTCATCAGACCGCTCGAGCGAAGGATTGTTCGCTCGAGCGAAGCCTTTGATTTTGGAAGCTCGCTCGAGCGAAGGAAGCTCGCTCGAGCGAAGCGCCTATTTTCAGCAACTTTTGAAAAATGCCTTCCAACTGTATTTTTGCATCCTCATCGCATCCTAGGCATTCTTAGGCCTAGTTTAAGACATCTTAATGAGGATTTAGACATAGAACCACACCGAGGAAATTTAGGGATTTAATTACCATCCTTCCGACTGTGAAACTTAGTGTGTGTTCTATTTGTTAACTGTTTAGGGTTGGCTCTCGGGGACGCGCTCTAGCTGCTATTAGCCCAATCTCTGTGAGTAACAATTGTGTAAAGATATGTTCAAAATGGTTATCTTTTGAATGCTGAACTGAACTGTTTACTGAATTGATATTGTTTACTGAATGAATGTATGTCCTGTATTCTGAACTGTATTGTGGCATCCTTAGCACTTACTGTTTACCGTTACTGTTACAGAGCTCTGTCGGTTCCCTTGTGGACCATACTGTTTACTGAATGATTGGCCATCATTACTGTTGGGTCTGTTAAGACTCGTCCTTTGGACCTACTGTTTATAGACTAATGGATGTACCACATATGACTGATTGACTGAAATACTGAAAGACTGAAATACTGTTTAATGAACTGCTTTCATTACTGTAAGGACATTCATTCATAACCTCTTTACGCTCTATGTTATTCACTGGGCTTTAGCTCACTGTTTATATATATATGTAGGTTCTCAGCAGCCAGACCAGAGCTAGGAGCGTGGGTTGGTCCCCAGTTTTGTCAAGCCAGCCTGTGTGCCTCACTGTGAGGTTCCGTGTGTGCCATGCTATGGCCTTGGGATTTTGTTTTAGGTTTTTCCCATCGGTCCTCACTGTTTTGCATCACTGTATAGACCGCTTACTGTACTGTTATTGAGGGATTAAGTCCCCGTACTGAATGTTGTGTATGATTGTATAGACTGTACTGTTTTGAACTGTATGAATGCATGAAAAATGTTTTTGGCATACAGATTTTCACAGCTCAATGGACACTAGTTATTTACTGTATTGGCTTCCGCCAGGCCCTGAACTCTGTTATACTGTATTACTGTTAAGCAGGCCTTCGGTAATCACGGATTACTGGCCGGTTACGATGCTAAACCCATAGGGCCGGGTTTGGGTCGTGACAGTACATCTCTTAAGTGCTCAACCTTTTTGATTGATCCTCTGAGCTCGCATACACGCTCAGGTTCAAAGACTCCATGTATTACGTTGATAATGCCTTGAGGTGGGGCGTCGATCGGCATCCCGTTGGGGTTATTATGGTCCTGGGGGGCCGGTTGCGCCCCTCCTTCAATGTATTTGTCGAGATGACCTGCTACAACTAGCTCCTCCAGGTGCTGTCTCAATGGCGTGCAGTTCTCAGTGCGGTGCCCCTTTTCTTTATGGAAGGTGCACCGTGACCTGTCATCGTAATCCTTTTGAGCTTCGCCTAGCTTGGCTGGCCACTTGACGAAAGGCTCGTCTCGAATCTCGCTAAGTATACGGTAGATCGGTTTCTTGAAGACCGTGGTTATGGCAGTGCGGACTCTCAACCATCTTTTGTCCTGGTCTTCTCCGTTGTCTTTTCTGCCACGTCCGTTTCTGTTCGGACGATCTACCGCGTTGACCTTTGCTGAGGCCTTCTTTTCTGGTACTGCGGTCGCTCCAGATTTTGCTTTGGCACGTGCGCCATCCTCTTCCACCCTGATGTGCTGATGCACTCTCTCCATCAGGGCTTCCATGGTGAGGAGCGGTGTCATGGTGATAGAGTCCCTCAGTCTGTTCCCGACTGGGAGGCCTCTTTTGTACTGCGTAATAGCGAGATTGGTTGGGCAGTCCCCAATCTGGTTAAAGGTCTCCCAGTAGCGACTGTTGTATGATCTTAGGGTCTCCTTGTCGCCCATGTTGATAGAGAGTAATTGGTCGATCTCCACTGGTGTTTTGGTGTTTGTTCGGAACCTTGTTACAAACGCTTCCGCCAACTGTGCCCAGGAGGCTATGCTGCCTTCTGGAAGTTTCTCAAACCAAGTCAAGCCTAGGTCACCAAGGCTTGAGGGGAATAGGATGCACATCAAAGCCTCATTGCGCCGATATACCGCCATAACCTGACGGAAGTGGCTTAAGTGTGAGTAAGGGTCCGTCTTCCCCTCGTACGTGGTGAATTTGGGCTGTAGGAAGCCTGAAGGTAGGGGCGCGTTCTCGATCGCTGGGATGAATGGTGATGTCTGCAGCCTTGCCAATGCCTTGTCTGTCGGTTCGTAGGCGGGGTGCGGTGTTGGCATTCCAACCTCGACGCTTCCATGCGTCCGAGGAGCCAACCGCTGTAGGGCAGAAACTCTGTGTGGATCGCGCGCCCTGGCGTCCTCTTTCCACCGTGCCTTTTCTTCTAGTACGGTTCGTAGGTCGGACGATCTGGGCAACTCTGTCTGTCTGGATCTCGTTTGGTGCGTATGCGAGGGCCAATATGTGCTTCCCTCAGTGCATGACCTCTCAGATCTCGTCCTCTCAGACCTGGAGTGACGAGTTCTGGAGGACCTGGATTGGGTATCGCCTGTCCTAAGGCTTCTGCTCTCTCCTTGTGAGGGTGTAGTATTCCTATTACGATTTTCCGAGTGATGAGGGGGCGTCTTCTTTGTGCGCCCCTCTCCTGTCGCCACTCCTTTTCCTTCACCTGGCGCTTTAGAGATTCCATGTCCGCCGCCATCCGTCGTATCAATTCATCCTGCTCCCTGACGCGATCCTCCAAAGCTTGAGGATCAATCCTGCGCCTTTGTCTTTCTGGGCTCTGCGAACGAGAGTGACGAGGGCTGTTAGTCCGCCTTCTCCCTCTTGTATCCCTCCTGGGATTCTATCTTTGTGGTTCCAGGTTCGCCATGGGAGTAACCAAGGGTAGGCCTTCGCGCCTTGCACCCCCTTCTGGAGTTAGTCCGTCAAGGGCGGACTGCGGTAACTCTTCGTTGTTCGCCATTGATTTTTGAGAGGAAAAGCTTAATCAAGAGGTTTGTTCTTGTCTGACTTCCCACAGACGGCGCCAATTGTACGGGAAAGAAATAAACCTTCTCGTATAATCCTGTTGATCAAGTCTGCGTTCCTCTGTACGACGTCGCTTTATCACCTGAAAATACGAACATGAGCTAGCCGGCGGGTGTGTGCCGGAAACCTCTCCGATGCCTAAGTCAGTCAGCTTGACAAATAGACAAAAGCTTTAGGTATTCAAAAAACAAAGTTGTGTTACCTCTCCATAGGTGATGTTGGTGAGCTTTTATAGGTTTCGTGTGGCACAATCCTAGTAGGACTCTTATTCTTCCATGTAGAGTCCTCCTAGGATTCATACTCCTGAAGGATAACGCTTATCCTTCAACACCCCCCTCACTGCTTAAACCAAGTGAGATGGTTTTATCACGGCCGAACTACCACAGGACCGAAATAACATTGCCATGTTGGACTAACTAGTGTGACCGATGTAGCGGTTACCTCGGCTCTTCCTTTCCTTACTCCTACCTCGACCTCATATGCAAAGGCCGAGCTATATGCAGAAGAATTAAGCCGAGGTAACCTTTACTCAGGTCCTAGAGCAGGCCCAACATACCTCGGTTTCGAACAGCACGACCGAGCTACCCCTGGCCATGGCGACCGAACTAAGTCCACTCACTTAATCCGGCGGCGAACCTCTTACTTTGGACCGGACTGCCACTTGTCCGAGGCCCATCTTCTAAGCTTCTTTAATATGGCCTATAGAACGGCCCAAAGTCCTAGCTCGGCCTAATTTATATATAAATTACCCTCTCATAAAGCATATCTATTAAGGAAATTATTATTTTTATTTTTGTCTCGATGGCATTATTATTATGTCTTGTTACTCTTGTAATCTGGCAATTTTTTGTGTTAGTTTTTTTGCTGTCTTTATTTGAATATTATAACATAAAAAAATGGGTAAATTTTTTTTTCTTTTTTTTTTGATGTTATTCGAGAAGCAGAGGTAATACAGAAAAGAAACTACTTAAAATGCCTAAAACGTTAAGGGTAAATTATAAATATACCCCTAAAGTTTGTTGAAAGTACAGATTATTTTCGGTAGTTTGAAAAATTATAAATATTCTTCGTTAAAAAATTTTATTTAATAGAATTAATTAAAAAAAAGAAATTCATAATTGCTCACCTAAACAATAATAAAATTACTTAAATTATTAATTGAAACATATATATAACATCATTAAAAATTGTTAATTGACTTGATAATTTATTAATAAAAGGGACAATTTATTATGAAATTAGAAATTTCAAGAGGTGAAATATAATTTTCAAAATCACAGGAGACGATTTATATTTTAATCAAATTTCAGAGATGTATTTATAATTTATCCAAAAGTTAATTTAAAAGATATTGTTGTCAAATGATGAATTGGTTATTAAAATATTTTCGTCAAATCGTGTTGATACTTTCAAATATGTGGCATCGTGGCGTGGCCTCGTGTTCAACTTTTTACATATATTTTTTTAAAGTTTAAAGGAGTTTAATTTTTTTCACTGAGTAGTGAAAGATTATAATCAATTTGTGAAGTGTGAATGCAGTTAATGAAAATACTTGATAGCAAAAATAAAGCATGTATAATTTGTTTAACTATTAAATTAATGTACGTACAATTACATAGTTTAAATATTAAATATACTCTTAGCCTGTGTTTGGTTGTGTTTTATAAATGTGATTTGAGAGTATGAGTTGTATTTTGAGTTTGTGAGTTGTAGAATTATGATTTGAGTGTAGAAAATTTGTTTGGTTATGGTTTTTAAATAGAGTGTTGAATTGTGTTTTGAAGATGTATTTTGAATTAAGTTTTGAAAGTTTGATGTGACATGTGAAAGGTGAAAATTTGTTTGATGATGTGTTTTGAAAATAGTTTTCAAAACTTAATTCAACCAATAATTTATAATCAACTACACAACTCATATATCGATATCCGTTTTTTTTTATCAACAGTAATAACAAAACTATTTTTAAAATACTGAAATTAAAAATTGATTTTTTTTTTTCAATTAATTTTTTTCAGTAAATTTTTTTGAATAATTTTTTTTTTCAAATTTTTTTTTTTCATTTTAAAATAAATCTATGTCAATTAGTTTGTGTCAATTAAATTTTCTATCAATTCATTTTTTACGCCTGTACAAACATCTTCTACAATACGTTTTTTATTTTTCTCTAAAATTTTGTTAAAGTCAACAACTTTTGAGAATACATATTAATAAAAATTAACATAAATACACTAATTTTAATATTTTAAAATAGAAATCATAACGTAAAAAATAAAAATAAAAACCAAGCTGAACCTTATGAACCTTCAGTGGAACCTTCAGATAGTACCCAGGAAGTCGAAAGGGGACTACCGGGTGGACTACCGGGTGGTCATCCGGCCGGTCATCCATCTCACACCAATTCAGCTTTTCTGAAATATGAGGAAGAAGGCAGAAGGCAGAAACGTTGAAACTGATGTTTGATACAGAGAAGTTACTCGTGATAAATCCGAATCTGAAGTATTGATGTTTGATACGGAGATGAGGTTCACATGAAATAGAGACGATGGAGGAGAATGACATGGAAGTTTTTCAGAAATGTTGAAAGTGGAGATACAAGCTGTCAAACAGATTTTCAAAGTGTAATTTGAATTAACACGCGGAATCAACTTTTGAACGTCCTATCCAAACATGAAGCGGGAATTCACGTGTAGAATCATGTTTTGAATTAACAACCAAACCAGCCTTAGTTTTCTTTGTGTTTTGTTTGTTTTGTCGGTTTGTTTGGTTTTCTTTTCCGATGTATCAAAAAAAAAAAAGAAAAAAAGTACAATTACATAGTACCTTCTATTATAAATAATAATAATAATAAAGGATTTTATGAGCAAGATTTTTACATTATTTTTCTGGGGTTAAAGAGTTCAATCTCATGGGCCTTTTTTTAGAAACATATCATGTACGTGGACGGAAAACCAAAAAAAACTCTTTTATTTTTTAGTGTTTTTTTTTAAAAAAAAAAATTATGTCAATTTTTTATATTTTTTAGTCCATCTTGAGTAAACAAACTAAAAAAATTCAAAAAAAAAAAAAAAACTATTTTTACTTCCTCTGTGATAATCAGTATTGCGTTTACGCTGTTTAATCCTGTCAAATATAGTGAGTGTTTGGAAGTTGCTATTTTAGTTTTTGACTATTTTAGTAGGCTAAATTTTTTTGTGTTTGAGAAGATAGTTAGAATTTTTTGTAGTTGGATGTGATGTTTGTGAGAGAAAAAGTGAAATGATTATGGATTTGATATGACATTTTGTCTTATTAACTATTTTCACATATTTTATCTTTTTGCGGATTTTAACCCAAAAAAAAAAAAAAAAAGCCAAAATCTTTATTGCCAAACACCCCATACTACACTATACTAATGGCATATTTTTAAAAAAATGCCACAAAAATAATATTTTGTGGCACGTTTTAGAAAAATGTCATAGAGCTATAAACATAAAAGGCTTTAGTAGCATTCAATAAAGAAGTGCCACATCTGTAACACCCGCCTCTTTACTTAGCCGTTAATTCTATGATTCACTTTAATTACGTGTTTATATGTGCATTCTCCGTTTATCTGTGTGCTACGTGTGTACCATGTATCATGTGCATCATGTTTTGCTTGACAGAGATGTTCAGGTATGAAAAAGACCCGTCTGATTCGCTAAATTGTCAGGGTATAAATGAGATAATGGATTAAGCGGTTAGAGCCTAATACACCTTAATTAGACAAGGTGGGGTTAAGGTAACTTGGGTTACGGTAAGAAATAATTTAATTGACGTGATTCCAATTTAATTAATCCAAGTTAAGTAAATTAGATAACTTATATATATATGTGTGTGTGTTGAACTCAAATAAGAGGGAGGGAGAGAGAGAGAGAGAGAGGGAGAGAGAGATAATCTGAAAGAGAGAAAGAGAATTCTAGAGTTTTAGAGAAGAAGGAGAAGAGAAAGAGAAGAGTAGCAAGAGGGTTAGAGTCAATCTTCCACAATTCCATAAGCTAAGGTAAGAATTATTGTCTCAACCTTGGGAATTAACATATGAGATGGGAGAATTTGCATTGGTTTAGGAATTGGGGTAGTGTAGGTTATGCCAAGAACCCTAAATTCAAGATTTTATGTTCATATATGGCATACATAGCATCAATCATGTTCAATTCCTTTCTTTTGCTTGATCTTTGGTAGTTGGAGGAAGGAATTTATGGATTTGAGTAGGGAAAGTTACACTCAAAGTTTTGATCTTTTCTTTTCCAATACCAATGAGTTTGTTTGAACTTATGATGTTGGTTTGCACTTAGAATTTACTTTTTCATCATGTTTTTGTAAGTTTTAAGGATTGATTTGTTCAAATTTGGGTTTGATTTTTGGAGGATTGAAGCTAAAAAACATAGCAGAATTTCGATTCTGGAACACCCAGAACCGCATGTACAGTATGGGGAACCACACATGCGGGAGGCAAGGTCGCACGTGCGGCGGGGAGGCCCGCATGTGCGAAAAACAGGGGAGAGGCACCTTACATTTTGAAATAATTGCACAATTTGACGCACGTGCGGTGAGAATCCCGTACGTACGGCCAATGGGCTCCGCACGTGCAACACATTGGCAGACCTAGTGTCAGTTTTCTGCTTCATTTCTCCGTCTTTCGGGCCTCTGTTGGCATGATTTCTGCATATATTTGAGGATCATATGCATTACACAGACAGTAAAAAGAATACGAAACAATTAGGCCAACTAATTAATAAGTTATAGAACAAGTAATTAATTACACAGTAAAGTAAAACATGTTATGCTTGTATCTGTTTGTGTAGGTCAACCACCACATCCCAGCTATGTAATTCGCGAAGCCAACTGTGAGTAACATTGTTGTAAAGATATTTTTAAATCTAAAGTATCTCTTTTCTGCTTTATATTATTTTCTGTTCTGACGTGCTTCTTTTATGCTTAATGAATGATGATCTTATTTTACTACACTGTATTTTGTGGCGTCCTTAGCACCTGCCCGTATTATTACAGAGCTTTCTGTTAGTTTCAATTCCTGGAACTCCTGTTTATTATGTTGATGGCCATCATATCTAAGTACCAGTCTTTATGACCGCCTGTTTAGTCTTCTAGACCGCATGTATCAGTTTGCTATGGGATGTACCACGTATACTTTTATGCTTTCTGTATAAGATAAGAATCTGTTTAGTTTGTGGTTTGCCTTACATTATGATCATCATTCAGAACCCCTTTACACAACTGTTATTCAATGGACTCTAGCTCACGTTTTGATATATATATATATATATATTGTAGGTGATTCAGTTCAGGAGGGGACGTAGTGGCGACGGTTTTGCTTTAGTTTTGTTGAGCACCCTTTCGTGCCTCACATCGAGGTTCCCATTTGTTGGAACGCTAGTGACCCAGTGATCACTCTTTTGGAACTCACCCCCGTGTATAGTTGGTTGTCACTAGCGTTATATTTGTTGTTGGTGGGGATGACTTCCCTTTTTCGGTTGTATTTTAACATACTTGTGATACCTTGATATACATATGTATACATATATATATAGTAATGCCTTTTGTCTCATGTAAGTTCACAGCTTGTTGGACATTTTACTTTCTTATGTATTAGCTTCCGCTAGTCCCGTTCGTTTGCTGGTTCAATTAGGCCTTTGATAATCACAGATTACTGGCCGGTTACGACACTAAACCTATAGGGGCAGGTTTGGGTCGTGACAACATCACTACAATAAAAATGTAATCTAGTAACATCAATTTTATGGCATTTGATAAAAGAATGACACAAGAAATTGTTTTAGTGACACTTATTAACAGATGCCACTAAACTTTATTAGCAATGGCATTTTTTTTAAAATGTCACTAAACTAAGTGCGTGCAAGTTACTTTTTATGGCATTTTGAGAAATGCCATTAAACCAAAAACTTTGCAAGCTATCTAATGACATTTTTTTCTAATGACATTTTTTTATAAAAAAAAAAAATGCCAATATACTTCCAAAATTTTTAAAATGCACAAAATAAATATAAACAAATAAATTGAACTCAATATAACATGTTTTTCAACTGTACTTGCCACATGTACAAAATTGATCAACGACTTTATATGAATTAACTGAATAAATAAAATTTCACACTACTCTCTTATATAATGATAAAGTTACTTGAATTTTTAATCAAAATAAATTTCTGACATTATCAAAAAGTGTTAATTAACTTGATGATTTATTAATAAAATGGATCATTTATTATGAAATAAGAAACTTCAAGGGACGTGATTTGGTCTTTGTTTCACTTTAGTCCCTGTAGTTTTAATTGACTCGATTTTGACTCTAAATTTATGAATTTATCTCAATTTATTCCAATTGCTTATAATTGTTGGGTAAATTACATCAATAGTCCTTACATTTTGTTGTTCCCTAGTTTCAATTGACTCAATTTTGAACCTTAATTTTAGATTTTATATCAATTTAGTCAAATTAATAACATCTTTAGAGTTTTTGATAGAAAATTTTCACTGAATTGGTTATTGTCACTGAATTGACCAAGTTTATGATTTTGCTCATAAAATGATGACACATGTTGCATTTGCCATGAAAAAATGCTATCAATTGAACCAATTTGTGACAAAATAAAAAAACTCAAGGTCAAAATTGATTCGATTGAAATTACATGAATTAAAATGACACAATAGCCAAAATAGAGGCACCAACAGTGTAATTTGCCCTAATTGTTAGCATTTTTTAATGAAAAATATGCACAGGTCATTTTTTTATAAGCAAAATTATAAATTTGCTCAATTCAGTAAATTAATCTCAACTAATTCAGTGATCATTTTTTGTCAAAAACACTAACGGTATTATCAATTGGACGAAATTGATATAAAATTTAAAATTAAAAGTCAAAATTAATCTAATTAAGAGTGTAAGTACCAAAATTAATATTTATTTATTTTCATTTAAAATGTGAACAAACTTATCTAAAAATAAATAAATAAAAATTTTTGGTACACCAATTCATCACCTCATTACCAATTCTCCATATATATATATATATATAACAAAAACAGAGGAAACAAGACTTATGGGAAGACAAAAAAAAAAAAAACTACTAAACTACACCAAAAGACTTAGAGCAGCTGTGGGACAAAATTGATTTTTTGGTGAAGCAATCCAATCCACGAATCCAACAAATTTGAGTTCGTTAACCCAATCCACAAGTCCAATAAATCTGAAATTGGTAAAGCAAAATCGATTTTGGCGGGATAAAGAGGCGGGAGCGAAATAATGAAGTAAAGGTTTATCATTCTTCATCTTTCACGCCACTCTTATCTAACATCTACTCCACAAATTTGCAATTTTTTCATCTTCTACAATCTACTAAGTTCATTAGGTATTCTTTCTCTCTTTCTTACTCTCACACACACAAGCAAACACACACAATACCTCTATCTTTCTTTCTTATTTATGATCTTCTTATTTTAGGTATAAAACTTGATATAATCTGAAAGTCTAATCTTCTAATCCATGAATTTATTAATTTTCATCTTTTAATATTAAAGGTTAATTGTGATATACTATTATTGTATTTATATTGTAATTTTATATAATGTCATGCTAGTGTTTGTTTAAATGTCTCAATAAGATCTTGCATTATTTTGCTATGTTTGTTTGTTTGTTTATTTATTTATTTTTTTAATCCTGTTGTTAGGATGAATAAGGAAAAAAAAATCCTTTTATTAGATTTTGTTTTGATTTTATATTAGATATTTGCTCAATGTTTATGTGGCTGTTGATGATTTTTTTTTTTTTTAGATGTTTTTTTTGGTGTCTTTGGGTAATAGTTTGGTGATATGGGAAGATAAATTCTATTTTTCCAAGTTGGTTATGTGATCCAATGTTTGGGGTACCATGCTATGCATAAAATTTACTGTCTTATGATGATTTAACTGAAACATATCAGTGGCGGAGCAAAAATTATAACTAGAGGGGCCATACTTGATAACAAAGTTCTAATTATTTCTTTCATAGCAATAGTATCGTACGTAATTATATTAAAAGATACATTTTTAACATAAAAAATGAAAAATATCATTAAATCCACAAATAAAATTCTCAATCAAAAAAGAGTATTTTGATTTCCAAGTTAGGGAAAACATTGATCAAACTTTTCTGATAAGTATTTCGCTCTGTTGTTTAAAATATTTTATGCTTGTACTCATCATTCTATTTATTTATTTTCCCGATCAATAGGAGGCCATAGCCTGGGAATTAGTAGTCTAGCCTATAACAAAACTTAAATACTTAACCTTTTAGTCTAGCCAACTTCACGACCTCTAATTAATTAAGCTTGAACCCTTTGACTTATTATTATTTTCTTCTAATGTCTCAAAAAATAAATTATTGTATAAAATTTGGTTGTGGAGCCAGTCTTTTATTAGTTAAACAAGAAGACAGTATAAATGTAACAACACTGACTCATGATTAACGTTAATTCATGCTTAATTACGCCTAATAAATAATTGAAGTGAAATGTTGCATCATATGTTGCCTTATATGTGTATATATTTGTTTAACATAGAAAGATCTGTTCATGTTTTCATTTCGGTTTACGAATTGAAGGCCTTATCGGCATCCGATTCAGAAATTGACTTGATTTATGTGTTAATTGGAATTTTTAGAATTTTATGATGGGTTTAATTGAAATTCATTTCGGAACGATTAAATTAGAGTAATTAGTGCTCAATTAAGACTAATTAATGAATTCATTAAATCCAAGCCTAATTAAGGCACCAGTGGACTCTTATATGCACCCATACACTCATTTCATTCTTTTTGGACCTACAAACGTGAGGAAAGGGAGAGAGACCAAAAGTGAGAGTGAGTTCAACAAGGGAGAAGGGGTAACTTGCAAGAAATTGTTGAGAGTGAAGAGGATTTGAGAGTTTCAACTTCAACACTTGTGAACTCAAGTCTCTAGGTAAGAATCTTATCCTTAAGCCTTGAAATCTAGACTATAATGCATGAACACAAGAGAATTATGTTGATTGATGCAAGAATTGAGTTAGAAATGAAGAGTATTAAGCCATACCATGCATACATGCATATCTTCTCACATTTTGAGTTTAATTTCCAAGAATTCCCTCATGCATGTCTTGAATTCACCTTTATTTTGGGAAATGATCAAGTTTCATGTTGTTTTGTAGCATTTGATCATGTTTTGAGAAGCTTAAGTTCAAAGAAATTCATGCATGTCTGTTCATGGATCATTCATAAATTTTAAGTTGAATATTTGCACAATTGACGAGTTATTTGGCCATGATTTCTTGAAAAGATCCTCAATTCATGATGTATTATGAGTTTCTAAGCGTTCCTCAAGTTTTGGGCCAGAAAAATCAAGTTTTGATGCTTAAAGTTTGAGTTTTGAGCTTTGGAAGCAAATATGGAAATTTCAGAATTCTACTTCCACGCTCAAGCAACCATTCTGAGTGCGTGCACTTCCGCTCGGGCGACCATAAGTCTGCTCGAGTATGAAATACAAGCTCCCAGAAGTTCATGTGTTTTTGCAGATCACTCGAGCGACAAAAGTCACGCTTGAGCGAGGGTTTAAGTCTCACGCTCGAGCGAGGATCGAGCGTCCGTCGAGCGTGAAAATCAAGCAACCAGCACTTTTTGAAAGTTTGCAGACCGCTCGAGCGAAGGAAGTTGCGCTCGAGCGAGCCCTCACATTTTGCAAGTCCGCTTGAGTGAGGAAAGCCACGCTCGAGCGTGGACCCTGTTTTCTATAGCGATCTCGGTTTTCCCTTCAGTGTTTATTGTATTTCGGACTCGGTTCCGTGGATGATTGTTGTTGTTTGTATCGTATTTTCGTCCTTTAACTCTTTGAATTTGAATTTAGAAATGTTTTGGGCATGTTTTGAACAGGTGGGTTGAGTTTTGGTCTCTAATCTTGTTGCCCAGATTTTTGATGATCCGCTCGAGCGGGTCTTGGTGCGCTCGAGCGGAGTTGTAGACGTTCCCGAACGCCCCGGGAGGGAATGAGTCCCCCCCCGTTCCGTTCATCTTGGGCTCACTACAGTTCAGGACCCAAATTGTCACGGTTCTTAATCTGAACCAAAGAGTCCAAATCCGGCAAATCGTTTTGAGAAAACAGATTTTTTTTTTTGAAAGAAGTGCCAAACATGGACTGCTTTGCCAGATACAGAGTCGCCACCTAAATATTTTATTTTTGGAAAATTTAGGAAACCCTGACTCGTTTGCCTAAGGCCACGTGTCCGTCATCACCAAAGTTGCCTCAGCTCGGGAACTTGGGTACGATTGGGGAAGGTCACTTCATGAGCACCCCCGCTCGCCCGATCAAAGATCGGCCTCTACTAAACATGATATTTAGTTTTGAAAACATTATGTGCTCTTATTCCGGTTATTAGCCTAGCTTTACTATGTGATGCGCACAGCATACAAGTATAGACCGGGTCGCCTGAATTGGAACAAAACATTTCATGTTTGTTTTTGAAAGATGGTTTGCTACTCGCAAGTAGGCTTAAAATGCAGATTTTGCCACCCTCAGGTGGGCTTAGAAAACATGGTTTTGCCACTATCTGGTGGGCTTAAAACTCGCAATTGATGATTTGTCCCAATCCAAATAACCCAACCTTCACCCACAGGCATTCAGGCAGTTATATCACATAAGCAAATAGCCTCATGGTAAGCATGCTATCATGGCAGTCACTCACACACATACAAGGATGCTAAAGCATAAAAACTTACGAGTACTCCAAACCAAAACAGAAACTACGTTAGAAATTCATGCATGATCCTAACTATACAGAAATGCCTAATGCAACACATGCAATAATGCAACTATAGCAGGCTCGGCTATTCTAAACATGGCATATGAAATGCTACAGCTAACATGTATTCAACTTAGAATTGAAATACAAATGCAGTTAGTATAATGCGCCGAGCCCGGTGCATGCAAAACAGATGAATGAATGCAAACATGCTATCATACTGTATACTAATTGAAACATGCCCTAATCTAACCATCATAAGCTGGTAAATAAAAGGGAGAAAGACGTGGGGTTGGAAGACATACATCACACGCACGCACGCACACTTATTACAACACTGCCCTCGCTCGGAGGGTCCAAATAAATAATACAGTCCCAAATGAATAGTTACAGTCCGAATAAATACAAAATCCTAATTAATTAACGAATTAAACTAGGAAAGCTGTAAACTAGCATGCAAGCTAGGGACTGCCTCGACTCTATTCCGGATGATGGATGATGTATGTTTGAGCTGCTTTGCGCGGAAATCCACTGCGATGCCCCAATTAGCCTCTGTTTGCAGTTGATGCCGGAATGCTGTGCGAGGCTTTTGAAAGCCGCTGATTTCTGATTTGCTGCAACGGAGAGCAGAAAAGTGGCATGGCAGTGTATTTTCACATATGTATGCTTGACTACTCTACAGGGAGCGTAGTCCTCGATCCTCGTGCCACCAATCACGCATATCGATGCATGATGGCCGAGGAGTCGAATTGCACGACTTAATATGAAATGAATGCACATGAAAACAAAACAAAACCTAAACTCCATCATGGGTAATCCGGAGTGTCGGCGACTGGGGAATTGAGACACGTTCCGTCACCCGAAGTACGAAACGTACCTCGTTTCCCGTGCTCGGGCTAACTCCTATCCCAAACACAATACAATATGCATGACATGCATGAATGCAACTAAGATACAACCTAACATGCACAATGTTATGAAATGGCATACACGATGCACGAGGTAACATGGCATACATAATGCGCTAATATACAACCTAGCATACACAATGCTATGAAACGAAATGGCATACACAATGCATAATGGACTTACACCAACACAAGTGGACCTCAGCCACACTCACCTAGGAGGCCATTAGATGAAAATGAGACACTCGAAATGCGTGCACGCATGCACGCAAACCGAGGACCGAACCTAAGGCATCAAATGCCATTCTACCAAGGCATGGCAAGACATGGAACATGGCATGCAAACATGCAAATTTTAGCACTAAAACATGATGCTAAACAGCCCCGAAACATGGCAATATGGCACCCGATGCATGAGATGAGACCCGAAACTCAAAACTAGGCACATGGAATGACTTATAGCTATACAAAGCATGCATTATTTGAACATGAAGCATGAAGACAGAGTCAAGGCAGTCCCAAAACATGAACTTTTCCAGTTTAAAGTATGGCCAAAAGGTGCTAGCAAGATGGCTTAAAATAGCATGCAAATTTGACCAACAAACATGGTTTACATGGCAAGTGTAAGAAGAAAGTGGAATATCACCAAACCAGCAAAAATCAGTGAATAAATTATGCCAAAACATGCCCAAATAACCACTGAAATGAAGCTAACACATGCACAAATGAGGGGCTTCTTTGGAGGGCATACAAAGGGGTTATTAAGCACATACAAGATGGACATGTGGAAGCCCCAAACCAACTCTGAAAATAAAATATGGTAGTCTCAAAACTCACCAAATTGGCCCCAAAATCAGTCAACAAAGCATGCAAGATAGGGCCTCTTTGGAAGGCCGAAATGACCACCAAACAAGTCAAGGTGAGAGGGGTCACCCCCCTCTGATTTGGAGGCTCAAAACAGCAGCCAAGCCACTGAAAATCCACTGGATTTCAGTGGCTAGAAGGCCAAACAAAGCATGCAACAAGGGCTAGGATGTAAGGCTCAAAATGGGAGGCAACCAAGCATACAAGATAGCATATGACCTCAAAAAAAAAAGGAACCTTAATAAAACATGAAGATGATGTCAAAAAAAGCCTTTTATCAGTTTATAACAAGTCTCAAAAGTGATCACAAATATGGCTTATCTATCATGCAAAAGCGGCCCTAAAAGGGGGAAAAGAGATAAGGGACAGCAGCTGGCTCAAAATGGCAAGGAGCCCTTCAACAAAGTTGAGGAGGGGCTCAAAACAAGGCATTTCACAGTTTACATCAAGCCACGAAAATAAACACAAGTGAGGTTAAACTATCATGCAAGAAAAAGGCCAAAAGAGGGACAAAGAGGCAAGTGGTAGTTGCTGACCTCAAAAAGAGGAGATCCCTTCAACAATGTTGAAGAGGGGCTCAAAAAAAGATATTTATAGTTTACGACCAAGTCCAAAACAGCTCAAAAATAAGCCTAAAATACTATGCAAGAAAAAGGCCTAAAAGAGAGTTAAAGAGGCAAGTGATAGTAGGAGACCTCAAACAGCAAGAGGTCCTTAATTAAACATGAAAAGGAGCTCAAAATATGACTATTTACAGTTTGGGTCGGAGCCCAAAAATGCAAGCAACAAAGGCTAAGAAAGCATGCAAAAATAAGCTTAAAAGAGGGATCAAGAGGCTCACCCTTGTAGCACCAAGCTTCAACAACTTTTGGACCAGGTTTGGGAGCTCTTAACCTCTGGAAGACAGCCTCAAGTTTCTGGAATGGATGTTGGAGGTATGGTGCTATGAGTTGTAGTGTAAAATGGTGTAGGACTTAAGGGGTTTTGATGCTTGGAGTAGAGAGGGAGAGAGATTGAATGCAAGAGTCTTAGAACAAATTTTTGTAACCTCCAAAACACAGCTGGGGGTGCTGGTTATATAGGCAAAGGAGTGGAGGAAAAGGGGGGAAAATTGAATTCAAATTTCCTCCCCAAAAGTTCCTCCATCGGATACAGAATCTGGGGGGGAAAGGAGGGCATAGCTGGAAGGAACAAGGTGTGGGGAGCATGGCCGGCCAGGTTCAGAGAGTCCAGGTGGCCGGCCAGCCACTTCCCCCGGCCGGCCGGCCAGGTTCAAAAGGTTCAATCAAGGAAAACTGGCCGGCCACCCATATTGGTGGCCTCCCATGTGTGCACAACACAACCATGTGGTCAAAACCCAGAAAAAGTGAACCAGGAGAGAGAAAACCCAACTTTTCAGAGGGGTTCAAAAGGGTCAGGAACAATTGCTGGCCGGCCATGACATATTGGTGGCCTCCCAGGTGTGTACAACACAAATATGTGGTTGAGGCCAAAGAAAGTGCCCCGGGAATGGTCAACACCAGCTTTCCAGCGAGAAAAACGGGCGACGGAGAGCGTTGAAGGAATAAAGCTGGTCCTCAGAACAATTGCTGGCCTCCCACCCTTCTACAAGCTTCATACCAATGAAAATAAGGTCTCTGCCAAAAATGGACCCAAACCGATGCAAAACGAAGGTTCGGGGGCCAAAACGCGCAGCCTGGGGCCCCGAAAACTGACTGTTAAGCACCGGAGGTGGCGTTCGACCACGAAGTTGGTCTCTCGAGCCACAGTGTCCCTTAAAAGGGAGGAAATAAGATGTGTGCCAAAAACCGGAGCAAACGGAGGTGGTTAAGCGGTCCCGAACCGAGGCACATGGCCGACGGCTCCGAAAACCGGGAACCAGGCTCCAAACGGGAAAAATGGCCTACGACCACGAAACGTAGCCTACAGCCACTGAGAGATGATCTACGAGACCTCTCTCTTTCTTCGGGAAGGAAAAACAGAGAAAATAGAGCCTGATTCGCAAACCGAGACAAGGTACAGAAAAGCCCGGAAGTTCGGAGGCAAGGCTCATAGCCGAGACTCCGAAACCTCTGAACGAGCACGATATGCAACATCACCAAGCGCTCAATTGGTGATGTCTGAGTCTTAAGTTCGGTCAAAAATGGGGTGTCTACAGGAGTTTGCATCCTTACAGCAGTTTGTGCGTCTGCAGAGATACTGCAGAAGTGTTTTTCGCGCTCGAACGGAGTTCTTCACGCTCAGCGGGTTTGAGCTCGAGCGGGTGTGTGGAGTCTGTAAAAGTACTGGAGGAGTGTATTCTACGCTCGAGCGGGTATCTCTGCGCTCGAGCGAGTGGTGTTTTGGTGTTGTGCCTTGGCGCTCGAGCGGGTATCTTTGTGCTCGAGCGGGTATCTTTGTGCTCGAGCGGGTCCAGTTTTCGTGTCTTACGCTCGAGCGTCCTATTCTCCGCTCGAGCGGACTATACGTATATCAAATCGCGACTGTGATATTTTAAATCACTTTTCACACACTCTCTCTCTCTCTTTAACTTTCCAAAAACCTAATTTGAGAGCTTTCTCACTACAATACACATTCTCTCTACAAATCCACCTAGTTCTAGTGGTCTCCTACCCTTGTCCCTTTGTAAAAAGTGTACAGCTTGGTGTGGGCTACGTTTGGATTCGAAAATCTTTGGGTTTGGAGCACATTCGAGTTTCTTCATCATCTCCTTTGAGTCTCTTCACTTGAGGTAGGGATAACTTACTCCTTTTTATGGGTTTTGACATAGATGTTATGTATTTTGTATAAATGGTGGTGTTTGGGGTTTGTGAGAGAAACTAGGGTTTGTATTGAAATTATATAAAGAGGGGTTTTGTGCTTTAAAAGCTCTATATGTATGTGAGACCTTGGAAAATGGAATTATCATTGTTAAATTGATGAAATTGAACCTTAGGGTTGGTATTTGAGAAAAGGGGGGGGGGGGGAAACATGCCCTAATTATGTTGAATAATTAATTTGGGAAAAAGTGAAATTGAGATGAAAATCATGAAATTGGGAGAGTATGAGATTGAATGGTGGAGTTGGATAAATTAACCACTCATCCATGGAAATGTTGATAATTTATCTATTTGATGCATTTATTATCTGTTTAGAGATAATTGCTTTGGGCTATCGGTGAAGGATAGTCTTGATTGTTGTAGACACTGTATGTTGATTAGGGAAAATTGAACTAATCAAATGATTAAGTCATCGAATATGACGGTTGAATTAACACATTGAATATGTGCTTTCCTTGATCATTGTATATGATAAGTGTTTAAATACATTGTATATGTATATTGTTTGGGACGAGATAGGGGATGTACTCCATGGTTTGAGGGGAGATAGGGAATGGACTTTCAAACTTGTTTGGGAGAAGATAGGGGATGGACTCCATTGATAACTAAGTTGGCCGGAGTGTCTAGGGTGAAAGTCCCGAAATCTTGATTACGTTTGCATAACGTAGATAATTGAAGTATGGAAGTGTTTTAATATGAGTTGTAATCTCATGTGAATTGTGAATAACGGAAGTGTCTTTATATGAGTTTTAGTCTCATTTAAATTGTTTGGCTAGACACTGAGCCAGGTTTATGAATGTAAATTGGATAAGTAAAAGAAAGTGGAATGAAAAACAGATGTAATTGTCATGGAACTAGAATGTGTTGTAAGTTGATTTACAAGTGTTAATCATTTATCAAATACTAATGTTTTAGTCATTGCTCACAATTGGTTTAGTATATCTCTACTGGGCATTGACTCACCCAATATGAGACATCATTTTCAGGTACAAGTGATATGCCACCTCCAAAGACGTAGCTTGAGAGGCTTAGGGGCTGAAAGACTTTTTTGTTGATTTCTTTGTGTATTACATATAAATCAAGCCAATGGCTTATTTTGTAAAAAGAGTTAAAACTCTTCTTTTATTGAACCAAGTGTTGACTTGGAAAGTTGTAAGCCCGTGGGGCATTTACTTTTGTTGTCAACATGTAATATTTTCTGTAAGAATACTCTGATGAATGAAATATGATATCTCTTTCTTATATCATGAGCGTATGTTTCTATAGGTTCATTTATGAGGGCGTTACAGAATTTTTTTTGGTGTTTTTGTGTGTTACATTGGAGTGTAATACATTAGAGTGTTATGTTCAGAATTACATTGATTGGAATGTTATGTTTGGGAAAAGTACACTAAAGAGTTTTTTTGTGTATTACATTGGAGTATTACGTTTGAAAAAAGTATAGTTAAGAATTTTTTTAGAGTGTTACATTGTTACGTTTGAGAAAAATATACTAAAGAGTTTTTTAGTGTGTATTAGAGTGCTACGTTCTTATTCATAATGTGAGATTTGTTCCAAAATAAGGGAAAATCCAAAACCTCTATAGTGCGGATTATCCAAATATGTACATTCACATTTGGAGAAACTCAC
>JAPPVO010000019.1:13676580-13715183 GCA_030407325.1 Camellia japonica | reverse complement strand
CTAAGTATAGATATGAATGCTACAACTCTTTTGGTATATATGGTTGTGGGGGCCTGTTGCTCGTGGAAAGGAAACACCGCCAGAAATTGTCTATCTTCTAATCTTAAAAATCATTTATAATTAAATTATGTGAGAATCTTAAAATGTGAGAATTTAAAAATATAGAGTAATTCGACTAAAAAAAGTGATAATATTCTAAATTTTATTTTGTCTTTAGTAATTATTTTTTGGACAAATTACGATAATAATTCCTGTACTTTATTCCTTGGTCATTTTAGTCCATATACTTTCAATTAACTTAATTTTAATCATGAATTTATAATTTTGTCTCAATTTGATCAAATTAATTAAAACTCTTAGCATTTTTTTAATGAAAAATATACATATAAGTATCACGTGTTATATTTTTAAAGGCAAACTTATAAACTTACTCAACTCAAGTTAGTTAATTTAAACTAATTTAGTGATAATTTTTCTTAAAATACTAACAATATTATTAATTAAATCAAATTGAAATAAACTCTAAAATTAAAGATAAAAATTGAATAAATTAAAAGTGTAATGATCAAAATGACACAAGTAATAAAATATAAGAACCACTAATGTAATTTGTCATTTTTTTTTTTCAAGTTTACATAATTTTTTCTTTTTTACTTTTCAAATCTGCCTATCAGAAGGATCATCAATAAAATTTTTCTTTTTTACTTTTCAAATCTGTCTATCAGAAGGATCATCAATAAAAACAAAAAATCAATTGATGATTTGAGATAGGAGAAAACAAAAATTTGATAACAGATGATCCTTGCCCAAGAAACTATGCAGATATGCGTCATCGAATTCGTCATAGCACAATATAATATAACAGTTGTATAGTTTAATATTGTGACGGAGATTTCGAGATCTGCGACTCTCTTTATGGTCGTTCTCCTTTGTTTGTAAACAAAAAAAACAAAATATGATGTTGAATTAATGTAAAGGGTATAATAAAAATCAAATACATATATACATAAAATACATATTTTATGTTGATGTTTCCAAATTTCTGAATATTTTATTTACAGTTGTCTTTTTTTTTTGGGCTTAAGCATTCACAGCTGCCCTTGGAAACGCACAAAATTTGAAAGTATTCATATGGGTTAAAAAAAATTTCAATTTGTCAAAAATTATTTGTTTGATCATTTTTTCAAAGACGACAAGTGAATACCCTTGCTTGTAATCGTAATTTTTTAATGGTATCACAACTAGGGGCGGCCCGGTCTAGCATCTACTGGGTTGTCCAAACTCGACATTAAATTTAAGCTTAATCCGGCTTAATATTGGGCCTAATACAATCTTCTCAACACTAATTTTAGAAAAAAATTTAAGTATTAAATTCGTTCACTTAACACGGTATAGATGAATTATTCAAATTTTGTTAAAAGAAAAATCTTAGAAGGTATTTAAATGAATTTAACCAAAATCTAGTCATAAATGATGTTGAGTTTTTTTAACAAATGCTTTAATTTAAACATTAAAAAGAAGCATTTTACTTTTTCTTTTCATTTTATAGTTTATTTTGCAAAATAAACAAGACCAATCCAAAAAATAAACAGGATCAAAATCTCTAGCCCAACTCAATCTTATGAGCCTCTATTTGGGAAGAGGCTTTTTGGGCTTTTTGGGCTAAAATAGTCACAACAAATAAAATATCACATCCAACTCATAATCATTACATTATTCTCTCACAAAAAAAGTTAAAAAAGTCAAAAAGTCAAAAAATTCTTCCCAAATCAAGCTTTTTAGTCCAGACTAAAATAGTCAAAAAAGTCAAAAAATCAAAAAGCCAACCCACTTCCCATAGGCTATTTTACACTTCATCCTTTTAAATTATCACTCAGTATTAATTTACCACTTTTAACTAAAAAAAGGTAATATTTTGACACTTTTAATTATTAATTTGTATTAATGTGAACGTTTTGTTAACAATCCATTATATAAATGAATGAAAAATTGACATATGACTTATATATGATATCTCAAATATTGTAGAATGTCTAAAATATATATAGGGGTCTTTTGGGAAGAAAATAAAAAGTTAGCTTTTAATTTTTTATCCATTTTGGGTCGGATAATTCTATTTACACATCATTATTTATCTTAATATACACCATTTACTCAGTCCACATCCTACACAAATTAAAACTTTTAATTTTATCTCAATATACATCAATAATTTTCAAATAATACTACCCTCATCTTCCTCAATAAATAAATATTTTATACAATTAGAGACTAATGTTAACAATTATAGGCTTGAATTGTGAATTTTCTTCTTCAATAAAAATACCCAGATCATAATTTGATTCAACCAAACCATTTACTCATATGATTCTCAACAAGAATACTCAGATCCAAAGTAAACCAGTGAAGATTAAACAAAGAAACAGATCTTGACACTGTCATAGCTAGCGAGGTGAAGCAAAGCGTACTGAAGCATACAACCATGTCCAGCTGAGAGAATAAAGCGATCGCGATTGAACTAGTAAGGGTTCTTCAGATTATACTTTATCAACTCATCATGTAGTATATGACCCATTGGAGCACAACCTATAGGAAGACCGAGGTGACCCGAATTGGCCTTCTCGACGGCATCGATTGTGAGGAAACAAATTGTGTTGATCGATTTCTCGACGAGGGCAGTGTCGGCTTGGAGGAGAGTTTCGACGGCGGCAGAGGTGCGGACGGGGCGGAGGGAGTTGAGGCGCTGCAGTGAGGTGTTTGGGGAGCGGATGGGGTGACAGGAGGGAGTGGAAGGGATGGATTTGAGGCAGGAGTGAGGGAATGAGGGAGGGAGAGAGAAAGTGAGGGTGTGTTGGTAATTTGATTGAAGGATAAAAATGTAATAAAAAAATTTACAGAAAAAATGTGCACTAAGCAAATAAAATGTGTGGAAATAGAATTTCTCTTTTGGGTCATATCACCTCTTATATTTTTTATCTATAAAAAGATAAAATAGACTAAAAAATCAAAAAATTAACTTTTTACCAATTTTCCAAAACACTCCATATTTTTAAATGATAATTTAACAGAATAAAGTGTAATTTACTAGAATAATTAACTCAAACCTTGACGTTAACAGAGTTTTCTTTTTTAATATTCTAAAAAAATAATTTAAAAAAGTGACCAATTTTTCAAACTATTTAGGAAACTAATCTAGTTTTTGAAATCGCATTTTGAAAATACAATTTTAAATTGAAAATTACTTTTTCAATAATTACATTTTTAACAAACGATTTTAAGTTGAAATTGTATGTTAAAAATGCGATTTCAATTTAAAATTACATTTTTAAAATACGATTTCAAAAAGTAAGTGGTGGTTTGAGATGATCTAAATAAGTATACTTTTTGACTTTTTATGAAATATGAGTTGGGTATGAGTTGGGTTTGAAGTATTGTGTTAGAGAATTGATGTGACTTAAATAAGATAATGTGATTTAAATAGGATAGTGACTTTTTGACTTTTTTAGATCATGCCAAATAAGGCCAATTAATTTCTCAAATAGTTTGAAAATTAAGTCAATTCTTTAAATTATTTTTTTAAAGAATATCTTAAGAAAAAACTCGATGTTGACATCCAAATGACGACTTCGATTACGTAAAAGAAAGTCAGCTAACTTCCATGCCACGGTTTGACTGGCGATTTCTATTTTGGGCATTGATTTAGATCCCTTAAAACACCTACCCCACAATTCCCTCACACACATGGAGGTTGGGGACTGGATGAGAAGCAAAAAAAAAAAATAATTAACCAATCAAAACTAAAGGGGTGAAGGGGGTGACCCCCAAAGGGGTCTCAACCTTTATTCTTCTATTTTATAGGGAGAACGCTATCCAGTGAAAGAAATAGAAAAAAATAATTAATAGATATAAGTGACACTTGTAATTTTACAATAGGCCTGTTTGCTAGAATTTATAAGTTGTTTATTTCAGTTTTTAGCTAAAATATTGTGTTTGGTGTAGTTTAAATTAACCAGTTTATAACTTAAATCAAGTTATTTCTCAGCTTATCTCAAAAGCTGGTCAGGGGTGCTTAAATTTTTGATTTAAGTGCACAGTTAGTGTGAGGGGCTAAAATTACTTAAATGTCCTTGTCAATACTCAAATGTTAATATTAATTAAAAAATAAAAATTGTATATTTCTGAAGAAAAAGAAAAAAATAATATTAATTGGCATTAATTATTAATAAATTCATATTGTATATTTTTATATTAATTAAAAAATAAAAAATTGTATATTTCTGAAGAAAAAGAAAAAAAATTAATATTAATTAAAAAAATCAATATTAATTGGTATTAATTATTAATAAATTAATATTGTATACTTTTGTAATGAATTAATTATTAATTGATACTAATTAATAACGATTGTTGATTATTAATATTAATTGATACTAATAAAAATTAATATTAATATTAATTTATACTAATAATAATTTTAGTATTAATTGAGACTAATTAAGCAATTAATTGATACTAATTAATAATTTTAGTATTAATTGATACTAATTAAGCAATTAATTGATACTAATTAAGCAATTAATTGATACTAATTAATAATTTTAGTATTAATTGATTCTAATTAAGCAATTAATTGATACTAATTAAGCAATTAATTGATACTAATTAATTTATAATGGAAAATAATTGTGACAATAATACTTCCATTACATTTTTAGCAAATGTATCAATTTTTATATTAATTGATACTAATTAATACTAATTATATTAACTTTTATTAATAAAATATATTTTTTTTAAAAATTAAAACTGAAAAAAATGACAAAATAATCATTTTTATATCATATAAGGGTAGAAAGGACAATTATACAGTAAAAAGTTATTTTACAGCTTATTAACTAAACACTAGTCTGTTGCTTAAATCTATAATCCCACAGCGGCACCAAACAGGTTAACAGCTTATGTTCACAGCTATAAGCCATAATCTGTTAAGTTATAATCTATAATCACTTTTCCACAGTTCTATCAAACGGGGCCAATTTTTTATTTACACCCCATTATAAATATGCTTACATTCATGTATCGATAATTTTTTTTCCCTTCTAGTTTCTCCTCTTTTATATTGTCCACACCCTCTAAGAGGGCCCCTCATGTTACATATAGTATGAGCACATAAATTCATCATAAAATTTTACATAAAATATGCATAAATAATTTTTTAATAAAATCAGAATTTATTTTTATTTATTAATTTATATACTTTTGTATTTGATTGTGTAATTAATTTTTAAGAAAAATACCATTTCAGTAAAAGTTGGAGAAAGTTTTTACATTTAATGATAAATTTTGATACATTAAAAATCAAACTCATAAAATTTCTATGAAATTGATATTTATTTTTTTGACTTACCATTGATTCGCTATTTACCATAATTTTTAGTATTTTGTGGACTTATTTTATGGTCTTGTGCATAGGGTGTATCATCATCAAGTAAAGCCATATCACCTCCACATGATCAACTCTCTTTCTTTTTTCTCAAGACACACCCTCAATAAATATCAAGCCTCTTTCATCCTTCAATTCATACTCACCACCAAAGTCTATGTTAGGATCACAAGACACCCAGAAAATTATCTCACATACACAGAGAACACAGTATTTACGTGGTTCGGCCAAATGCCTACATCCACGGAGCAGAAAAAAGAATTTCACTAAAAATGGAGCAAAATTACAACAGAGGAGGAGACACTTCTCTACTCACTCAACTCACAGCTCTCTCTCTATTTTCTGATTTCTGATACTCTAACTCCTCTCCCTCCCATCTCTATTTATACATATCAAGGGTAGGTGAGGGTTGGCTGGCCAACCCATGGCCAGCTCATTGTTCTTCCGTCGGCGGCCGTCTTCACTGACTTGGTGGCCTGCCATGCTTGACTCTCTCCTTCTAGATGCCATTTTCTTTGACTATGAGGAGCACCCCTTTCACATGGGGTGACCTCTCAACAATCACCCCCTCAGCCCATGTGAGGTGATCCGCAAAAAAACCTGCTGCCAAGGTATCAAGCACCCCCTGATTGGATGCCCTGCACCCCCTGCTGAGATGCTCGGCACTACTATGCAACTCCTTGCATGATGAACACGGGAGCAACTAGAAAACTTCAGAGTTTGACACATCAACATCGTCAATTTTCCTTGCTCGGAGCTTATTTCTTGAACAACCAGCTTTTGCTTCTGCACTTCGGAACAACTTCCAGCGATCTCATACGCCCGTTGTCTGTGCTGCAATCCCTGATGTTCGGTTCTATCTCACTTGTACGTCCGTACTGATGTTTGACAGTTAGCCCTTCTGCCAAGACAACTCCCACCGGTCTGTACAAGTTACCACTATGCAACTCCGTGCATAGTGCTCGCACCCCCTTATTGGAGTGCATGCAAAGCTCACTTTGCGACTCGAGATTGCATCCCTCCTTCCATGCATCTTTGAGAGGTTGCAAAATGTCTCTAACACGGAGCAAAAAAAGAAACTTCTTCTTCACTGGCACAGTCTCTACGACTGGTTTCTTTGCTCTGAACTGCCTCCCTTGAACTGCCTCCTTGCGTTCTCGTGCACCTTTTCCGCCATTCTTGCTGAAAGCCTTGCTCAGTCATACGCTTTGGTTGCGTATGTTCTCTCTTTGTACTTTTCGACTGGCATTTGACAACACTCATCTTTGTCAAAACTTCTCCTTCCAGTCTGTACAGTTTGTTGCACAATTGCCTTGCAACATTTCTCTATCACCTCTGTGTACATGAAGAACCCCGCCACTAGATGAGAAACAATTTCCTTTTAGATCTAGCATACTCAGGGAGATTAGATTCCTCCGTACTCCTGGCACATGTCGGACCTCAGATAAACTTACTTTTCTTCTATCCTTAGTAAGGGACCGCACTGTCCCTATGCCGACAACTCTGTTCACTGTGTTGTTGGCCATCCGGATATGCTACCGCTGACTCTTCGGTAAGTGGAGAAAAGCTCCTATCCGCACATATGTGGAACGTACACCCTGAATCTAAAATCCAGCCGGGTGTCTCCAACTCTGACGAGACTGTAAGCATCACCTCTTCATCGTCAGAGGAATTCACTGCAACTGCTGTAGTTGAGGGACCTCCGTGTCCCTTAGCCTTCTCTTGGCTTGTCTGTCTGCCTTTTTCTCTGGGCAATCTCTTATTACGTGATCCTCTTGATCACAGTAAAAACACCTCCTCGTGTTGCTCTGTCTGGACTGTGAACGCCCTCTGCTTTTACTTCTTCCTCTACCTCTGCCCCTTTCTCTATCTCTGCTTCTACTTTCTGTGACAAGGGCATGGGACTGCTCTCCTCCCATCTCTCTCTTCCTTGCCTCCTCGTTGAATAAGGCATCTGTGACCATCCCCATGGTCAGCTTCCCTTCGGGTGCAGAATTACTGAGAGAAACCACCAACGTCCCCAGCTGTCTGGTAAGGAACTGAGTAATAATAATGCTTGCATCTCATCTTCCAACTCCATTTTGATTGATGCAAGCTGGTTCACAAGGCTGTGGAATTCACTGGTGTGTTCAGCAACAGACACACCACTCTTCAGCTTCAGGTTTATAAGCCTTCTCATTATCAAGGCTTTGTTCCGTGCGGTCTTGGACTGGTACATGCCTCCAATTTCATCCATAGGGCATAGGCGTCCGTCTCTTGGGCCACATGGTGGAACACACTGTGGTCAATCCACTGTCTCATTTGACCCACAGTCTTCCGGTTGGTTTTTATCCAGTCCCCATCCTTGTCTCCATCTGGTTTGACCCCCTTTAGCGCTATGGGATCAAACAAGTCTCGACAATACAGGATGTCCTCCATCCGCGGCTTCCATATCGCATAATGGAAGCGTTCAACCGAATCATCGGCCCTGAAACTGATGTGGATTCCTCCATTATCCAGAAAGTTATCTCTGTCTTCCGGACTGCTCAAATTAGCCGGAAAAACACTTCGGATTGCCAAAATAACAACTGCAAATTTTGGAACACTTATTTGCAGAATCTGACCGTACCGATGTGTCCGAAATATGCCAAATAGTTGGAAACCACTATTGGCTCACCCAAATCGGACCTCAAATGGCTTAGATCAAGCCAAAACAATTTTAACGGTTCAGATCGGCAGAATCTGGTGGGCCTCAGAAGCACCAGATTATTCCTCCAGTTCTGATGACGTCAGCCTGACGTCAGCGGCGCGGTCAACGGCGCAGGCAGCGCGGTCAACGGCGGCTCAGGGCAGCGGCTTGACTGGCGGCTCAACGGCTCAGTCAACGGCTCGGTCAACTCGGCTCCGGCTCGGCTCGC
The DNA here is from genome assembly GCA_030407325.1 of Camellia japonica. Classification (NCBI taxonomy): domain Eukaryota; kingdom Viridiplantae; phylum Streptophyta; class Magnoliopsida; order Ericales; family Theaceae; genus Camellia; species Camellia japonica. Next base: position 13,706,843 of record JAPPVO010000019.1, on the reverse strand, counting down.
CTGGAGGCTCGGCTCGGCTTGGTCAGCAGCTGGACGGCTCAGTTCGGCTGACGTCAGCTGCCGTCGATGTGACGTCAGCAAACAGCGGTGGATGACGTCACCGCCTGGACAAACGGAGAAGACGCATGCAGCGCGTTCAGCGCGTTCAGGCGCGTGGTCACGGCGTCACTCGGCGCGTGACGCGCGTGTGGCTTGATCCGGTGTCCTTTTTTGACGCGGTTTTCACCTCTGTGCTCGTCTCGTCGAGTACTTCAATCTGGTGTGGTCAAAAGTGGATTTCTACCACTTTGATTTCTGGGCTCGTTTTGGAAACACTCTGTTTTTTTCCGAAAACGCACCACCTCGGCTCTGATACCACTTGTTAGGATCACAAGACACCCAGAAAATTATCTCACATACACAGAGAACACAGTATTTACGTGGTTCGGCCAAATGCCTACATCCACGGAGCAGAAAAACAGAATTTCACTATAATGGAGCAAAATATACAAACAGAGGAGGAGACTCTTCTCTACTCACTCAACTCACAGCTCTCTCTCTCTATTTTCGATTTTTTCTGATACTCTAACTCTCCTCCCTCCATCTCTATTTATACATATCAAGGGTAGGTGAGGGTTGGCTGGCCAACCCATGGCCAGCTCATTGTTCTTCCGTCGGCGGCCGTCTTCACTGACTTGGTGGCCTTCCATGCTTGACTCTCTCCTTCTAGATGCCATTTTCTTTGACTATGAGGAGCACCCCTTTCACATGGGGTGACCTCTCAACAGTCTACACCCTCAATAAATATCAAGCCGCCTCCATCCTTCAATTCATACCCACCACCAAAGTCTGCATAGCTTTCTTTTTCACAGAACAAATAATTAGACCCTCTACTGTAAGTTGAGAGAGAATTAGACATGGCAACAAGTGACATAAAGCTTCTAGGTGCATCGCCTAGCCCATACGTGAACCGGGTTCAAATTGCCCTTAATTTGAAGTCCATCAAATACGAGTTTCTTGAAGAGAAATTAGGTACCAAAAGCGAACTCCTCCTTAAATCCAACCCGATTCATAAGAAAATGCCGGTTCTCATCCATAGCGGCAAGTCTATATGTGAGTCTCTCATCATCGTTCAATACATTGATGAGGTTTGGACCTCTGGCCCTCTATCCTCCCTTCTGATCCCTATGATGGTGCCCTTGCCCGCTTTTGGGCTGCCTATCTTGATGACAAGGTACTATTTTTTGTTTGATTTTTCTTTTTCAAGACTTCTATATATTATATTATTGTGTTTTGGGTAAAAATATTATTTTAGAACCATAATTAAAAAAAAAAATTGAAATATTTAAATTTTGATTCAGATTTTATGAAACTAGCATGTGGATATAGAAGGTCAACTAGCATGCTATGTTTGAATATAAAAAGTTTGCCCCGTACCTCCATTTTCGATAAATCATTTGTGGCTAGATTTTAAAAAAATTAAAAAAACTATTAAAAATAGTGAACAAATCCTAAATACTTTCAAAATTTGAATGGATCAAGTGAAACCACTCAAATATATGTGGCTACGTCCTTAATTACAATTTTTCCAAGCAGTCTCAAGGGATTAATTGCTTCATAAAATTTGAATTTATTTTACTTTTTAATTGTTTATCACAATTCAACTTATCATTAATTTATGTACGTACCATTGAAAATAATGCCAATTTTAGTAATGTAACCATTGTTATGTAATTTAAATTTTTTTCAGTGGTTTCCGATGTTGTGGGAGTTGCGTACAGCGGAGGGAGAGGAGGCAAAAGTGGCGGCCTTGGGGTGGGTGAGGGAAGGGTTAATGCTATTGGAGGATGCTTTTGCCAAGTGTAGCAAAGGAAAGGATTACTTCGGTGGAGATAGCATCGGATACCTTGACATAGCCTTTGGAAGCTTCTTGGGGTGGCTGAAGGTGGTGGAGAAGATGAAGGAGTTGGAGTTTCTTGATGGAACTAAGACACCGGGTCTGGTGGGATGGGCTGAGAGGTTTTGCTCACATGAGGCTGTGAAAGGTGCCCTCCCTGAAACAGAGAAGCTTTTGGAGATAGCCAAAATGTTGCAAGCCAAGCTAAAGCTCAAGCTCAAGCTCAAGCTCAATAATCTCCCAATTTTAGTCTATGTTTTGGTCACTTTCACAAGTCAATAATTTGGGCAGCTTGTATTGTCCAAGATGATCTTTTTTGCTTTCTTGTTTTCTTTTTGGTTGTTGGTAAGTAATAGGAGTGTGTATGGATCCATTTTGTTTGTAGAAGAATGATGATTGAAATGAATGAGTTTGATTTGCTCTAATTTTTCTCTTATATGATATGATCAGATGTGTCAATGCGTACCTTAATATTTGTTTTCCACCAATTATATGATTAAAAAAAATCTTGGAACAAACCAATTTTTGAAAGGATTAAACAATTCCCACTTATGACTCAATGGCTCCTTTGCAGTGTTTAATCTCCTATCGATTTCTAGTCGATCACTCCAATTTACATTGAACAAGGAATTGATAAAAAGCACTGCATCAATAGACATGAACAGGCAATCGATTACATCTTACGAGAATCCATTGCTCGTTCAGAAGAGACCTAATCAACTTCCATTTCCAAAAACGTTTTTGTGATGTAATGCATACACTTCCAATATGACCAATTGAATTAAACTTGTATATAAAAATATACTCTCTTTTTTTTAAAGATTTGATTCATATAAGATATTGCAATGAAATCTAATAAATTACAATCATACTTGTACGGGTACGAAATATTTGTCACACGCGTTTTCTTTATGATCAAGCTTGTATCTCCTCGAACAGAGTCGTGTAGCCTGCAAAACAATTCAAGTGAGCTAATCGGCAAGTGTGTGCGGAAAACCCCTTTGATGCTTAAGTTAGCTCTTAAAATCAATGTAGGGAAAAGTTCTCGAGAAATTCAGTGGGTAAAGTTGCATTACCCTTCATAGGTTCACTACTGAGCTTTTATATATCCGTATGGTAGACTCCTCGTAGGATTTTAATTCCTCTAGGAGTCATCTTTCTAAAGGATAAAACTTATCCTTTAACACCTTTATCACCAATGCCAAGCAAAATGACCTAATGCTAAGCAAAACGACGTCCTAGGTAGGCAACTGAGCTAAACAAACCACTCCCTCGGTTGCACACCAATTGTGCAACTATGCAGGTTGCATTCTACATGTTGGAACAATCTTCTGTGTAAAAAGTAATGTCAAAACAAATCAAACAAACAAAAATAAATTACTTATAGAATTTATTTACCGAAATGAATAATAATAAAAACAGTCAAGTCGAGTGTGTGACATTCTGTCCTGAAGACAAATTCGCCCTGCTTCCATACTTACGGATAAATGGCGTTTATCTTCCAAGATACAATGATCTACATAGATTGTAATAGCACTCCAAACAATCTGTATGGCGAACTAGAACCTGCGTTCTATACTCTCTGAATTTTCTCTAAATGACTAAGATGAAGAATAATGCAAAACAAAGTAAAAACGGGAAGGGAACAGATTTTTTCTTAAGCTTAATTCGACTTAATATTGGGTCTAACATAATCTTCTCAACAATAATTTTAGAAAAAAATTTAAGCATTAAATTCGTTCACTTAACACGGTATATATGAATTATTCAAATTTTTTTAAAAGAAAAATCTTAGAAGGTATTTAAATGAATTTAGCCAAAATCTAGTCATAAACGATGTTGAGTTTTTTTAACAAAAGTTTTAATTTAAACATTAAAAAGAAGCATTTTACTTTATCTTTTCATTTTATAGTTTATTTTGCAAAATAATATTTCATAAATGGCCAGACCAAAATAAATTTCTCATTCCAAGACCAATCCGAAAAATAAACAGGATCAAAATCTCAACTTAGCCCAACTCAATCTTATGAGTCAAAATAGTGAAAGCCAATTACACTTCATTCTTTTAAATTATCACTCAGCATTAATTTACCACTTTTAACTAAAAAATAAGTAATATTTTGACACTTTTAATTATTAATTTGTATTAATGTGAACTTTTTATTAACAATCCATTATATATGAATATTGTAGAATGTCTAAAATGTATATATATATTTTTCTTTTACCCATAACAGAAGCATGGCAATCACAATATAGGCAGTCATGAATGACTCTGCTTAGATTGGTAAGAAAAAGTAGCGAAAGAAGACAGATGGTTGGTTTGGGAAGTAGATTGGTTTTTTGGCTTTTTAATTTTTTTAATTTTTTGATTTTTTAGCCTGAGGCTAAAAAGTCTCGTTTGGGAAGGACTTTTGATTTTTTTTGACTTTTTTAGATTTTTTGTGAGAGAAAGAATGTAATGATTATGAGTTGGATATGATGTTTTGTCTTATTAAGCTAAAAAATCTATTTTGTTTTTTGTGACTATTTTAGCCCAAAAAAGCCAGGCTTTTTTCTTCCCAAACGGAGCTAGAATAATGAGAACATTTTAAGCATTTTTCAATATTTGATATATGATGTATAAAATACGTGTCAATTTTTCTAATTAATGATAAAATTTATAAATATTAATAATTATAATTATAATTATAATTTTTTTTATTAATATGTAATTATTTTTTTAAAATTTTATTGGGGTATAATTATCCCATTTTTCTATCAATTTATATAATGAATATTTAATAGAAGATTTATATATTAATATAAGAGCTTGTTTGGCTGGTTGAATATTAGTACTTTTTTTTTTTTGGTAATCGTTTTTCATCTTTTTTGGGTTATATTACTTCTCTATTTTTCTACTTATTTTTTTAATAAAAAGTTAAATAGTACACTTATTTAAATCATCTCAAATAACTTTTAAATTGATAGTTAATGTATATATATTTTTTAAATGATAATTTAACAGAATAAAGTGTAATTTACTAGAATAATTAACTCAAACCTTGATGTTAACAGAGTTTTTTTTTAATATTCTAAAAAAAAAAAATAATTAAAAAAATTGACCCATTTTTCAACCTATTTAGGAAACTAACCTGTTTTTTGAAATCGCATTTTGAAAATGCAATTTTAAATTGAAAATTACATTTTTAACATGCAATTTCAATTTGAAATCACATGTTAAAAATACAATATATCTTAGTGAAATCTATGTCATCATAAAATTACATTTTTAATATGCGATTTTAAGCTGAAATTACATGTTAAAAATGCTATTTTAAAATTATATTTTCAAAATACGATTTCAAAAAGTAAGTTAATTTCTCAAATAATTTGAAAATTAAGGGGTTGTTTGGGGTGTCCTAAATAAATGTGTTTTTTTGTCTTTTTAGACTAAAAAGTTGAGGAAAAAAATATGAACATTTGGGTTAACTTTTTGACTTTTTATGAAAAAATATGTATTAAAAAATTGTATAAAGAAATATGTAGGAGAAGATTAGAAATATGTGGGGTATAGCCGTACAACCTGCCAGCCGGTTTGATGACCATAAATTATTGGCTATTTTTCGGGGCATTGCATTGGACGGTTTTGTTCAGCTTGTGGAGGCCATCATGGGTCCCATTTTGATAATCTGAACCGTTAATATATAGAACTCGTCGAGTACTATACGCCTATTAAAAATCACTTTGATCGGATATCGATAGCTATCTGATCAGATTTGTTTTTTTCAATCGTTAATTATAATACCATCTATTTTTTTTATACAAAACTGATTTGATCATGTAGTTATCGATATACTATCAATGTGATTTTTTACAAACATATAGTACTCGACGAGTTCTACACATTGGGCGGTTCAAATTATCAAAACGGGACACGTAATGAGCCCCTATGAACCAAACAGTAGTGTGTAAAAATTACACAAAAACTGTGCAATTATTCTTAACACAATCTGCACAGCTCCAGCAATCATCATTGCTGAGTTGAAAGAAGTGTATGGAAAATTAATTTTTTAATATTTTTTTTGATAAATAGTGATAACTTTTTAATAATTTTTAAGTAATTTTTTAAATTTTTAATTTTTTTTTAGTAGATCCCAAACCAGTCCTAAGTCAATTCTCTAAATTATTTTTTGTAAGAATATTTTTTTATAAAAAAACTCGATGTTGACATCCCAAATGACGACTTCGATTACGTAAAAGAAAGTCAGCTAACTTCCATGCCACGGTTTGACTAACCATATTATAGGGAGAACTCTATCCGGTGGAAGAAACAGAATAAAATAATTAATAGGTATAAGTCACACTTATAATTTTTCGATAATTTTTTTATCCTTCTAGTTTCTCCTCTTTTATATTGTCCACACCCTCTAAGAGGGCCCTCATGTTACATATATAATGAGCACATAAATTCATCATAAAATATGTAAAATAATTTTTTAATAAAATCAAAATTTATTTTTATATATTAATTTATATACTTTTATATTTGATTGTGTAATTAATTTTTAAAAAATACCATTTCAGTAAAAGTTGGAGAAAATTTTTACATTTATGATAAATTTTGATACATTAAAAATCAAACTCATAAAAATTTCCATGAAATTGTATTATTTTTTTTGACTTACCATTGATTCGCTATTTACCATAATTTTTATATTTGTGGACTTATTTTATGGTCTTGTGCATAGGGTGGTATCATCATCAAGTAAAAGCCAATCACCTCCACATGATCAACTCTCCTTTCTTTTTCCTCAAGACACACCCTCAATAAATATCAAGCCTCCTTCATCCTTCAATTCATACTCACCACCAAAGTCTACACCCTCAATAATATCAAGCCTCCTTCATCCTTCAATTCATACCCACCACCAAAGTCTGCATAGCTTTCTTTTTCACAGCACAAATAATTAGACCCTCTACTGTAAGTTGAGAGAGAATTAGACATGGCAACAAGTGACATAAAGCTTCTAGGTGCATCGCCTAGCCCATACGTGAACCGGGTTCAAATTGCCCTTAATTTGAAGTCCATCAAATACGAGTTTCTTGAAGAGAAATTAGGTACCAAAAGCGAACTCCTCCTTAAATCCAACCCGATTCATAAGAAAATGCCGGTTCTCATCCATAGTGACAAGTCTATATGTGAGTCTCTTATCATTGTTCAATACATTGATGAGGTTTGGACCTCTGGTCCCTCTATCCTCCCTTCTGATCCCTATGATGGTGCCTTGCTCGCTTTTGGGCTGCCTATGTTGATGACAAGGTACTATTTTTTGTTTGATTTTCTTTTTCAAGACTTCTATATATTATATTATTGTGTTTTGGGTAAAAATATTATTTTAGAACCATAATTTAAAAAAAAAAATTGAAATATTTAAATTTTGATTCAGATTTTATGAAACTAGCATGTGGATATAGAAGGTCAACTAGCATGCTATTTTTGAATATAAAAAGTTTGCCCCGTACCTCCATTTTCAATAAATCATTTGTGGCCAGATTTTAAAAAAATTAAAAAACTATTAAAAATAGTGAACAAATCCTAAATACTTTCAAAATTTGAGTGGGTCAAGTGAACCCACTCAAATATATGTGGCTACGTCCTTAATTACTGGACACAATTTTTTTCAAGTAGTCTCAAGGGATTAATTGCTTCATAAAATTTGAATTTATTTTACTTTTTAATTATTCATCACAATTCAACTTATCATCAATAATTTATGTACCATTGAAAATAATGGCAATTTTAGTAATGTAACCATTGTTATGTAATTTAAATTTTTTTCAGTGGTTTCCAATGTTGAGGGAGTTGCGTACAGCGGAGGGAGAGGAGGCAAAAGTTGCGGCGTTGGGGCGGCTGATGGAAGGGTTAATGCTATTGGAGGATGCTTTTGCCAAGTGTAGCAAAGGAAAGGACTACTTCGGTGGAGATAGCATCGGATACCTTGACATAGCCTTCGGAAGCTTCTTGGGGTGGCTGAAGGTGGCGGAGAAGATGGAGGGTTGGAGTTTCTTGACGGAACCAAGACACCGGGTCTGGTGGGATGGGCTGAGAGGTTTTGCTCACATGAGGCTGTGAAAGGTGCCCTCCCTGAAACAGAGAAGCTTTTGGAGATAGCCAAAATGTGGCAAGCCAAAGCTAAAGCTCAAGCTCAAGCTCAATAATCTCCCAATTAAAATTAGTCTATGTTTTGGTCACTTTCACAAGTCAATAATTTGGGCAGCTTGTATTGTCCGAGATGATCTTTTTTGCTTTCTTGTTTTCTTTTTGGTTGTTGGTAAGTAATAGGAGTGTGTATGGATCCATTTTGTTTGTAGAAGAATGATGATTGAAATGAATGAGTTTGATTTGCTCTAATTTTTCTCTTATATGATATGATCAGATGTGTCAATGCGTACCTTAATATTTGTTTTTCACCAATTATATGATTAAAAAAAAATCTTGGAACAAACCAATTTATGAAAGGATTAAACAATTCCCACTTATGACTCAATGGCTCCTTTGCAGTGTTTAATCTCCTATCGATTTCTAGTCGATCACTCCAATTTACATTGAACAAGGAATTGATAAAAAGCACTGCATCAATAGACATGAACAGGCAATCAATTACATTTTACGAGAATCCATTGCTCGTTCAGAAGAGACCTAATCAACTTCCATTTTCAAAAACGTTTTTGTGATGTAATGCATACACTTCCAATATGACCAATTGAATTAAACTTGTATGTAAAAATACTCTCTTTTTTTTAAAGATTTGATTCATATAAGATATTGCAATGAAATCTAATAAATTACAATCATACTTGTACGGGTACGAAATATTTGTCACACGCGTTTTCTTCTTGATCAAGCTTGTATCTCCTCGAACAGCGTCGTGTAGCCTGCAAAACAATTCAAGTGAGCTAATCGGCAAGTGTGTACGGAAAAACCCCTTTGATGCTTAAGTTAGCTCTTAAAATTAATGTAGGGAAAAGTTCTCTAGAAATTCAGTGGGGTAAAGTTGCATTACCCTTCATAGGTTCACTACTGAGCTTTTATATATTCCGTATGGTAGACTCCTCGTAGGATTTTAATTCCTCTAGGAGTCATCTTTCTAAAGGATAAAACTTATCCTTTAACACCTTTATCACCAATGCCAAGCAAAATGACCTAATGCTAAGCGAAACGACGTCCTAGGTAGGCAATTGAGCTAAACAAACCACTCGCTCGGTTGCACACCAATTGTGCAACTACGCAGGTTGCATTCTACATGTTGGAACAATCTTCTGTGTAAAAAGTAATGTGAAACCAAATCAAACAAACAAAAATAAATTACTTATAGAATTTATTTACCGAAATGAATAATAATAAAAACAGTCAAGTCGAGTGTGTGACATTCTGTCTTGAAGACAGATTCGCCCCGCTTCCGTACTTACGGATAAATGGCGTCTATCTTCCAAGATACAATGATCTACATAGATTGTAGTAGCACTCCAAACAATCTGTATGGCGAACTAGAACCTGCGTTCTATACTCTCTGAATTTTCTCTAAATGACTAAGATGAAGAATAATGCAAAACGGAGTAAAAACGGGAAGGGAACAGATTTTTTCTAGATTTTCAGTGTAACGACCCCAAAATGCGTATCAGAAATTATCTTTATTTAATTATGGATTAATGTTCTTTAATTTAATTATATCTGTTTGAATTGAGGAATTATTTGTTGAGTTTCGACCTTGAAACTGAAATTGCCGACCTTTATGGGTTTAGAAATCAAAATTGAGTACATGGATATGATAATGGGAATTTTTAGAGCCATTTGCGAAAGTTAATTGGAAATTTATTTCTTCTGATTCGTTAAGATGTGTTTGGGTGGTTAACTTTGCATTGCAAATTGAAGGCCTTAGAGGCTTCAGAAACTAGAACGGAGTATATAGTTATGATCAGCATGATTTTTAGAGTCATCTGGGAAGTTTAATTGAAATTTGATTTCGTTCGATTCGTAAGGATGCGTTTGGCTCTCCCTAATTGTGATAAGCTTATGTGTATATATATATATGATATATGAGTTGAAATCATCACTTTTGAGCCCAAAAATATCTGAGGGAGAGGGAGAGAACTGAAAGAGAAAGAGAGAGAGAAAGCTTCTCTAAGAGAGAGAGCTCAACATTCATGGGATTTGAAGACAAATTGAAGAGATTTAAGTGAAAGGAAGAAGATCAACCATGAAAGCTTGGGAATATTGAAAAAAGTTAAGGGAAAAGCAAAGATTGAACTAAGGTCAAGACGAGGACATCATCCAACTGCTACCAGGAGCCCATCACTGTGAGTAATAGTATAGTAAAGATATGTTTTTCATTATCTATTTTTATTTATGTATGACATGATTATCTAAATATTGCATTTTATCAAAATGCACAAGTTTCCAAGAAATGTGAAATTAGTTAAGAACAAGAAATGTGAATTGTTTGTAATATGACATGGTGGGCCCAAGGTCGTTCCGTTTATTTGTTCCGCTTATGTTATGGCATGATATAAATTGTTCGGTCTTTAAGACCTATTGACTTTGGAATGGAACAAAGTGTTGTACAGAACTAAGTGCTACAGTGAGAGTCACCTCTAGAATCTGTACGAGACACCTCTTGGGTCCATACATACATGAATTGGGCCCAAGGAGAGGTGGAGACATGTCGATGTTCCATCTACTCTACGACAAGATACAATGATACGATATGATACGTTTCGACCTAAGGTTGTTTGATATATGATTGGGCTCGAGGCTTTTTGTTATACGTGGACCCGAGGTCATTCAGGAAATATAATATGAATATGAATGTTTTCACATCGTTATATGACTCATGTTTACGAAAGGTTATTTGATATGCATGAATGGATGTCCTATTTTGAAATGTGATTTTAAACCTTTGTATAAGTGGGCGTATCACGTACTACGCAAAATGTTTTGTGATGGGTTCCAATATGTAATCCATTGAAAAAGCATAGATTTTGATACAATAAATATTTGTTTTAACATGATTTAAGATACATTTCAGAATTGTGAAATATGGTTTCTTAATGTTAAGGACATCATTCATTAACCTCTTTACTTTAATATTACTCACTGGGCGTTAGCTCACCCTTTTATTTTATATATATGTAGGTGAGCCATTAGTGATCAATACTAGAGTTGTATCGAGGTCCACCTCTCTGTCAAGCCGCCCGAGTTATGCCTCCGTGTCGAGGCTTTAACTTTGTAATGTAGAATTATATATTTTATTAAGTCTTATGTATATGTGTTAGGGGTGAGCAGCGGATATACCAATCCGCCAAAACCGACCGAACCAAACTGATCCGCCGCATTTTGGACGGATGCGTGATGACGAGCGAACAGTTGCGGATTGATATTCTCCAATCCGCCAATTTGGCGGACGGATGGCGGATTTGAAATTCCTTTGGCCGCAACCGAGCCGCCAAACCGCGAACACCCCTAGTAATTTATAAGACTTTGTGTTTTCAGTTTGTTTAAATATTCTGTTTGTGTTTTCAATTAAAAAAGAGTTTAAATATTCTGTTGAAAAAAAGTTTTCAACTTGAATATCTTTTTTGAATTGAAAAAAATAAACGTGTTATTTATCTATATTTTTTGGTTTTTAAATCTATCTCTAAAAATAATAAATAAAAAATATGATATATGCTTGTTGGTTTTTGTTTTCAAAAACAAATATAGATGCAACAATACAGAGACATACAATCTCTACTACTGCTTAGTTCATGGTTTTGGTGGTTTGAATTGTTTTTATATTTTAAGAACCACAGATTGTAATACTTTATGTGGATGAGACATGCTGTGATTGTAGTATGTGGTGAGGCATGCAGTGATTGTGATATTCTAAAGTTTTAAACTTTCTTACTTTGGATGAGGCATGCAGTGATTGTAATATTTTTTTAAGTCATTAACTGTAATACTTTCTCTTTTTCTTTGAGAAAGTGCACAAGTTGAATTATGTTGAAAATTTATAAAATTTTAAACCGCCAACCGATTTGCATCCATCCGCCAAACCGCCAATCCGCTCAATCCACATCCGCCGGATTGGCGGACAGATGCGGATTGATTTTCTCCAATCCGCCAATCTGGCGGACGGATGGCGGATTGGAGGTTCTGTGGCCGCAACCGACCCGTGCCCACCCTTAATATGTGTGTAAGATCTGTATAAGTTCTGTGATTATATATATAAATATAGAAAGTGTATTTAAATGCTTAAATTAATCTAAGTCTTCGTGTATGCACAAACTCAATGGGCATTGTCTTTATGTTGGTATTTACTTCCGTTTAAGACCCCGTATTTGAATAAATATTCGTGAAATTTTGTTTTGAGGCCTATGTACAGGTCGATCATGGACCAAACTTTTAGGGGCGGGTTTGGGTCGTGACATTCAGGATGATCAACACTGCTGGAATGATCTAGTATTTATAGGAAAGAGGTGCATGTTCTGACAGATATGAATTTGAATGAACAGGTGCAACCAACCTTGAACAGATACAGTTTCAAAATTGAACAGATCTGCTAACTGCTGGCAGTTCTAAAACTGTCTAAAACTGTTCGAAACTGCAGGGCAGTTTTTCAAACTATTTACAACAGTTTGAACCTGCTGGAAAATGGACTGAAAGAGGGCACTATTTGGATAGAAAAAATTGGCGCAAAATTAAATTAATTTTGTTTAGAAATTCAAATAACTTTCCCGTAAGAATTTGAAAAAATTCAAATAAATTTTATCCAAAAAATTAATGTTAGGACCGACTCGACCTATACCCGCGCCTAGCATGGCTCAGTCGGTCAGACGGACGGACGGCGGTGCGCGTGTGTAGTGGTTTGAGCCAAAGGTCACTTTGTTCATAACTCTTCCCTTTTATAAATTTGGGGTGCCCCTTGGAGCCCAATCCAAGTGTTGCCACCTAGAACTTATATACACACATAAGTTCTCTTAAGTTTCCAATGTGGGACTACCATTACAAAGAAACCTACATTTTATTCTTTAATAGTCCATTCCACGAACCCGAAAACAATATCAAGTTCCCATTCTCTTGTAAATGGTTTTGGCAAACCGTTTGCACCGTGTGACTTGTCACGCGGCAAGGAATACGTTACCTTCCCACCCTAAAAGACGTGTGAGCCCCACACAAATTTGGGCTCAAAGTTGGCCCAAAATAAGCCTATAAAACCATAAATTCCAACAATCCCCTATATGAATGGAATTTGACAGAAAGAAAATGCAACAACATGAGTTAATTACAGAGAGTATAGAAATTAGAAATATTCTGCAAAGGATAGGTAGCTTTTGGCTTTGAACCTTCCCTTGTGAGATATTATCGGATTTACTAGCTAACTCGTGAATTGATATCTTGAACTGTTCAACCATTTGTGTAAACCAAGACAATAAAACTCACATAGTATATCACCAGACACAGTTTAGTTCTCCTTATTGTGTTCATTTTGGCCCTGAACAACTTGGTCTTTTATGAGTGCTCTAGAGAATTGTAGCCCTTCACAAATCTCATAGAACCGGCCCAGTTCACACTCATATAGATGATTCTTACGAACAATATCCTGCCATACTCCACTAGGTATTCCTAGATATAAGAATAATTAAAAGTATTACTTAACCTAAAACGCTGCAGATATCACTATTTCATCATTAGTATTGGGTAGGAGTTTGACTCCCTAATGATCCTTATGAGTCATACACAACTCGGTTGTCCCTTTGAACCTAAATCTTGGGGATCTCCAGTCAACTAGGTTGGGTTGCCGTTGTGGTAACTCTTATTTAATAGGCTTAAGTCCCATTCCCCTCGATGAATTTTCAACTAACTCTCTTGCTAACCCTTTGGTTAGTGGATCCGCTGGGTTGTCTTTAGACTTCACATATTCAATGGAAATAATTCCATTAGAGAGTAGTTTTTCATGGTGCTATGTCGACGATGAATGTGTCGTGACTTACCGTTATACATATAACTCTGTGCTCTATCTATTGCTGATTGACTATCGCAATGTATGCATATAGCAGGCACCGATTTTGGCCACATTGGAATATCTTCAAGGAAGTGACGAAGCCATTCTACTTCTTCCCCAGCTTTATCTAAAGCTATAAACTCTGATTCCATAGTAGATCTAGCAATGCAAGTCTGTTTGAAAGATTTCTAAGATACAATCGTCCCACCAAGAGTAAAGACATACCCATTAGTGGACTTTGAGTCTCTAGTATCCGATATCCAATGTGCATCACAGTATCCTTTAAGTACTGTTGGATATCTAATATAATTCAGCCCAATGTTACGAGTAAATCAGAGATATCTTAGAACCCTTATAATTGCTTTCTAGTGTTCTACTGTGACAACCCTCACTACTGTTTACTGATAAGACCACTGCTTACTGCTAAACTGTGACTGAACTGGATAAGTAAATGATTAGACTGAAATTCTAAATTAATTGCATGAATATATTGTGTTATTTGCATTTCTATCTGTTGACTGTCAAATGCATCTGTTCATGTTCCACGCTTTAAACTGCAAATTGAAGGCCTTATCGGCGGCCGAATCTGAAATTGATTAGTGCTTTGTGTTAATTAGAATTAATGTGATTTTATGGTATATTTATTTGAAAAGTGATTTGGTATGTTTAAATTGGATTAAATAATGTTAAATTACAAGAGTTGGTCTTATTTACCAAAATGCCACTTAGTGGCCAATCTCTACAACATTTGGGACTTGATTTCATTGCATTTTATCAATCCATTTCTTGAGCCATAGCCGACTAGAGAGAGAGAGAGAGTGAGAGGAAAACTTGATTTCAACAATTTTAGCTTGGAGACTTGAAGGAATTGAAGGTTAATTGCATAGTTGAGCTTCTACACTTGTAATACAAGGTTTAAGGTAGAGAATTCAACCTCTCATTGATATACTTATGTGTTATCTTGCATGGTTCATGGGAGTTTAGTGATCTAAGTCTAGAATTGGTTTACAAGTGTTGAATTGAGGCTTAAATCTTGCATGCATGTTCACATTGTTGAATTTTGGAGTTGTTCTTCATGAAATTGCCTCTTGCATGTCCATCTTTTGACCATAGTTCATGGATTCATCTTGTCTATGGAGAAATTGGCTCACTTGAGCATGTATTTGAAGCTTCAGTTGTTTAAAATCCATGCATGTTATGTTTTACATCATGTTCATGAGATTGGTTTGAAATTGTGTTTAATTGAACTACCCTTGGGCTTTGATTTCTCAAATTGAGCTTTGAAACATGTTATATTATGAGTTTTGAAGTGTTTTCTAGAAAATTAGCCCAAGTGTTTTGAAGTGTTTTGAAATGACTGTTTTCAATACTGAAAGGACATTCATTCTTAACCTCTTTACGCATTATGTTATTCACTGGGCTTTAGCTCACTGCTTATATATATATGTAGGTGTACAGGCATCGGACCGTTGCTAGAGGTGTCAGGATAAGCTCCTGTTTTGTCAAGCCAACCTTTGTGCCTCACCTTGAGGTTCTAGAACTGTTCAAGCCAAGGCTGTTTGGGGTGTTTTAGATTTCCCCTTTTTGGCTCTGTTTGTTTATGATCTATATAGACTGAATGTTTTTGTACTGTACTGTCTTAATAGGGATCAAGTCCCTGACCTAGATAATTGTAAATACTGTGCATACTGTTTTGGTACTGACTGTATATATGTATGAAAAGTCTTTTTGTATACAGACTGTCACAGCTCATTGGACATCTTTTATTTACTGTTTTGGCTTCCGCCAGCCCCTGTATTCTGTATTACTGTTTTACTGTTAAACAGGCCTTCGGTAATCTCGGATTACTGGCCGGTTACGGTGCTAAACCCATAGGGGCGGGTTTGGGTCGTAACATCTACTCCTGGGTTACTCGTATATCTACTTAATTTACTTACTGCATAAGCTATATCTGGGCTAGTGCAGTTTATCAAGTACATTAAGCTTCCAAGAATTTTGGTATACTCTAATTGAGAAATACTTTCCTGTACATTCTTAGAAAGAAACAAATTAACATCCACATGTGTTCTAATAAGATGATCATCATCTTTGCTAAATTTGTCAAGTATTTTCTCAATGTAATGTGATTGTGACAAAGTCTAACCTTTTGATGTTTTGGTAATTTCCATACCAAGAATTACATCAACAATTCCCATGTCCTTCATGTCAAAATGTTTATTCAACATTTTCTTGGTAGTTTTAATCATGTCATTATTACTACCTATGATAAGCATATCATCCTCATAAAGACATACTATAACATAGCCTTTGTTTGTGTTTTTAATATAAATACATTTGTTACATTCATTAATTTTGAATCCATTTGACATCATTGCTTTGTCAAATTTCTCATGCCATTGTTTTGGCGCTTGTTTTAAACCATATAATGATTTAACTAATTTACATACTTTCTTTTCTTTTTCTGGAACAGAAAATCCTTCTGGTTGTTCTATGTAAATTTTTTCATCTAACTCACCATTTAAGAAAGCGGTTTTCACATCCATTTGATGAATTTCTAGATTGTACAACGATGCAATGGCAATTAGCATTCTAATGGATGTTATTCTAGTAAGCGGTGAGTATGTGTCAAAGTAATTAAGACCTTCTTTTTGTTTAAAACCTTTGACCACAAGTCTTGCTTTATATTTATCAATTGATCCATTCACTTTCATTTTTTTTTTAAAAATCCACTTGTACCCAAGAGGTTTACAACCTAGTGGTAAGTCCACTAATTCCCAAGTGTGATTTTGCAGGATGGATTCAACTTCACTATTTACAGTTTCTTTCCATAAAGGAGCCTCAGGACTGGACATAGCTTCTTCAAAAGTTAAAGGCTCATTTTCTAACAAAAATGTTAGAAAAGCTGGACCAAAAGATTTTGAGGTTCTAGCATGTTTACTATGCCTAGGTTCCTCTTCCTCATTTTGATCTATCTCTATCTCTTGCTCTTGCTCTTGCTCTTGCTCTTGCTCTTGCTCTTGTTCTTGATCATGACTAGTAATAGCATCATAAGATCTTTTATTAGTACTAGTCTCTTGTCCAGTCTTGTTTGGAAACACATGTTCAAAGAAAGACGCATTCTGAGATTCAATAATAGTATTTACATGCGTTTCGGAATGTTCTAACTTATGAATCAAAAATCGATATGCACTACTATTCATGACATAACCAAGGAAAATGCAATCAACAGTTTTAGGACCTATCTTAGTCTTTTTAGGACTAGGAATAGCCACTTTAGCCAAACACTTCTACACTTTTAAGTATTTGTAGAATGGTACTCTCCCATGGCACATTTCATAAGGTGTTTGATTCACTTTCTTTCGGGGTACACTACTAAAAACCAGACTTTTTGCGACGGTCTCAAACGTCGCAAAAGGTCCATATATCGTCGCAAAAGACTTTTTACGACGGAGTAACGACGGGAAATGGGGGTGGCGGAAGGGGGCATGACAAAAAGTATTTGCGACGGTTACAAACTGTCACTTTCTTGTGGCGACGGCTAATCATTGGTTTTTGCGACTGTTTAACCCGATACAGAAAATGGTAAAAAACTTCACTTTTAGTGACGATGTTAGTTGCCATCGCCAAAACTTTTTTAGCGATGTAATTTGACGTCGCGAAAAGTATTATTAGCGACAGTCTAAACGTCGCAAAAAAAGTGAAATTAAATTAATATCGTATTTGCGATAGTTTAAACCGTCGCGAAAAGTATTATTAGCAATAGTCTAAAACATCACAAAAAAGTAGAATTAAATTAATACCATATTTACAACAGTTTAAAGCTTCGCTAAAGATTTGAACTAATATGTATATGCTACTGGTTAACCCGTCGCTAATAAAATAAGGAAATGATGATTACATTAGCGACGGTTATTATTGTTGCAATAAAATTATTTTCATAAAATCAATATATATTTCATTAATTCATTCCATGTACAAATTATTAATATTTTCTAAAATAAAATAAATCCACATCCGCATCCACACACATCAACATTTACATTCACAAAATCATACGTATATATATATATATATATATATATGTACCCTATAACAATTGTCAACCAAATATTCTTTACAAAAATATATAAAACATCATCCAACAATACTAATAATTTTTGATATTCAAGAACATAAATTTTTGTATCTAAAGCAAAACAAAAGTATTGACAATACAAATAAAAAAACATATATATTATAATTTGTTTTAATATCAATAGTAAACTCCAATATCAATATGCGAAGATACCATCACGTACTCAAAAGAGGTTGCATCTGCAAAAGAGAAACACAAAAAAAAATCATTTACAATATAATTAATTTCAAGTTTATAGAAAATGTAAAACGTTTGATATTTATTTCAAAAAATAAATAAATACAAAAAAGATTTTAAGCTGCAATATTGACATGCAAAGATATCATTACGTACTTAAGAACAAGTTTTGTTGACATCCGATGCCGTTTAACCATTTTAGCGAGTCAATCGGTTTGAAAAAAAGTTTCTAAAGAACAAGTTTTCGTAAACGGAAATTAGGTTCTAGATTCAAAATCGGGAATCGGTTTCGAGTCCCATCTTCTCCTACAAGTCATGTGTGCCTAGTATGTCATGTGTGTCAAGTTTTGTTGACATCCGAGCCCATTTGAGCATTTTAGTGTGTCAACTAGTTCGAAAAAGAGTTTGTGAGGAATAAATTTTCATAAACAAAAATTAGGCTCTAGATTAAAAACCGGGAATCGGTTTCAAGTTCTATCTTCTCCTATAAGTCATTTGTGCCTAGTTAGTCATGTGTGTCAAGTTTCGTTGACATCGGATGTCGTGTGAGCATTTTAGCAAGTCAATCGGTTCGAAAAGAAGTTTTTACAGAACAAGTGTTCATAAACAGAAATTAGGCTCTAGATTCAAAACCGAGAATCGGTTTCGAGTTCCGTCTTCTCCTACAAATCATTTGTGCCTAGTTAGTCATGTGTGTCAAATTTTGTTGACATCCGACGCCGTTTGAGCATTTTAGTGAGTCAACCGGTTTGGATAAAAGAGTTTCTAAATAACAAGTTTTCACAAATAGAAATTAGGCTCTAGATTTAAAATCGGGAATCGGTTTCGAGTCCCGTCTTTTCTTACAAGTAATTTATGCCTAGTTAGTCAAGTGTGTGAAGTTTCGTTGACATCTGACGCCGTTTACCATTTTAGTGTGTCAATCGGTTCGAAAAAGAGTTTTTAAAGGATAAGTTTTCACAAACGGAAATTAGGCTCTAGATTCAAAATTGAGAATCGGTTTCCAGCCCCGTCTTTTCCTACAAGTCATTTGTGCTTAGTTAGTCGTGTGTGTCAAGTTTCGTTGACATCTGGAGCCGTTTGAGCATTTTAGTGTATCAACTGGTTCTCACTATTTTGCTGTGATTGGTAATGCCAGACAAACTTAAAAGATCAATATCACAATGTGTAAGTATTAATTATTAAGATTGGTTAAACAAACTAGTGCCATATTATACAATAAAATCATTATATTTAAATACGAATCCATTATTGAAATTTTTTTTGCAATTCAATGTCTACTAACAACAGTTAAATTACATACAGATAAGAAACACTTTATAATATTGAATTTCCAAATCGGGTTTGTATAATCTATTTTGAATTACATTTTAAGTTCTATTCTAATTAAAGTATTAGGGTTTCTATTACACACTTATTCAGACCATTTACATATTATTTTAGAAATGTGTTTGCCAGAGAAATACTGATTTATCAAACCTATTAAAAAAAGAATGATGAAGAGAGAGAATGAGGAAATGGGTAGTTTTCCATACCTTGTTGAGTTTGAGAGTTGAAAGGTTTGAGATTGAAGTGATGGATAAATTGAACCGAAGAACTAACTAGAAAGGGTAGTTTTCCATTTATGAGTGAATGAGAAGTTGACGTCGTTTTTAGATTCGTGGAATAGACAAATAAAGAATAAAATGTGGGTTTCCTTATAAGGCTTGTCCCACATTGGAAACTTAAGAGAACTTATGTGTGTATATAAGTTCTAGGCGGCAATACTTGAGTTGGGCTCCAAGGGGCACCCTAAGTTTGTAGAAGGGAAGAGTTATGGACAAATTGAACCTTGGCTCAAACCACAACACACGCGCGCGCGCCGCCGCCGACCGACCAAGCCGCGCCGGGCACAGTTGTGGTTTGGGTCGGTTCTAACATTAATTTTTTGGACAAAATTTATTTGAATTCTTGTAGGAAATTATTTGAATTTTAAAATGTATTTAATTCAAATTTGAATTCAAAATTTTTGTCCAAAAATTGTGCCTCTTTCAAGTCTGAATTCCACAATAAATTCAAACTGTTTTTACAGTTTTAAAACTGCCAGCATTACAAGTTCAAAACTGCTGCAGATCTGTTCAAATTTGAACTGTATTTGTTCATTCTATTTTCATACCTGTTCGGTTCAAAATTGTTGGAATAATGTTTTGTGTAAAATAAATAATGAAACAAATCAAACAAATAAAATAAATTACTTTCCGAACCGAATAAATAATTAAAAGATTAAGTCAAGTGTGTGACACTCTGTCCTTAAGACAGATTCGCCCCGCTACGGTACTTACGAACAAGTGGCGTCTATCTCCCAGGATACAATGATCTTCACAAATTGTAGTAGCACTCCAAACAATTTGTTCGACGAACAAAACCTGTGCTTTAAACTCTCTGAATTTTCCCTAAAATAATAGGAAGAATAAATTATGCAAGAGAGCAAAACTGGACAGCAAGAAAAATGAATTTATCAGTCTGTTTTTGGATCCAAAGATTACTGAAATGGCTAGTATTTATAGCCAAATTAATTTGTCCAAACAGGTGCTGTTTTTGAACCGAACAAGTGCAAAACCCTTGAACAGATACAATTTGAAAGACTGGACAGATCTGTTGGACAGATTTGACTCGGTCTAAGTAGTTTTATAACTGTAAAAACAGTTTGAACCTGTGTGGAATTCAGATTTGAAAAGAGGCACAAATTTGAATTCAAATTCAAATTACATTAATTTTTCCCATAAGAATCTTTGGAAAAAATTAATATAAGAACCGACCCGATCCATAACCCACACCCGCGCTGGGCCGGCGGCGGCGCGCGTGTGTAGTGGTTTGAGCCAATGTTCCATTTGTTCATAACTCCTCCCTTTTACAAACTTAGGGTTCTCCTTGGGGCCCAACCCAAATGTTGCCACCTAGAACTTATATACACACATAAGTTCTCTGAAGTTTCCAATGTGGGACAAGCCTTTCAAGGAAACCCACATTTAATTCTTAAATTTCCTATTCCACGAAGCCGAAAATGACGTCAACCTCTCATTCACTCATAAATGGTTTTGACGAACCGTCTTCACCGTGTGACTTACCATATGGCAAGAACACGTCAACTTTTTGGACCCACCTCAAAAGACGTTTGGGACCCACTCAAAATTGGGCTCAAAGTTGGCTCAAAATAAGCCTATAAAACCAAATTTTTCAACAAAAACTGCACATGTTCAGACAGATCTGAAGGGTCACCTTCTTGCATATAAATAGAGATAATTTCCAGCTGATTTTTAGATCCAAAAATTTGTTTTCTCTTCCCGGTTTTGCTCTTTGGTTGCATTATTCTTCATATTATTTTTAGGGAAAAAATTCAAAGAATATAGAACACAGGTTTTGTTCGCCGTACAAATTGTTTGAAGTACTACTACAATTTGTGAAGATCATTGTATCCTGAGAGATAGACGCCATTTATCAATAAGCATCATAGTGGGGTGAATCTGTCTTAAGGACAGAGTGTTACACACTCGACTTGATCTATTTTTGTACTTATACATTTTGATAAATAAATTTTGTAAGTTATTTATTTTATTTATTTGAATTGGTTTCAAGTTTTTTTATTTTACACAGAAGATTGTTCCGACAATATGAAATATTCGTCACACGCGTACTCCTCATGATCAAGCTTGTATCTCCTCGAATGGCGTCGTGTAGCCTTGTAGCAGCGCCCGCGAGGGACCTCGATGCTACAGTTTCGGACTCCCCTTTTTGTTTGTTACGGTTCTTAACCTGAACCAAAGAGTCCAACTCTGGCAAATCGTTTGAGAAAACAGATTTTTGAGAAAGAAGTGCCAAACATGGACTGCTTTGCCAGATACAGAGTCGCCACCTAAATATTTTTTAATGGGGAAATTTAGGAAACCCTGACTCGGTGCCGAAGGCCACGTGTCCGTCATCACCAAAGTTGTCTTGGCTCGGGAGCTTGGGTACGATCGGGGAAGGTCAGCTATGAGCACCCCTTTCGCCCGGTCCGAAGACCGGCCTCTACTAACCGTGATATCCAATTTTGAAAACGTTATGTGTTCTTATTCCGGTTATTAGCCTAGAATTACTATGTTATGCGCGCAGCAAACAAGTATAGACTAGATTGCCTAATTTGGAAACAAGCATTGCATATCCGTTTGTTTTGAAAGTGCTTTGGAATTTGCTACTCGCAAGTAGGCTAAAACATGGATTTCAACGAGTTTTTCCAACTCAAGCAATCCAACCTTCACCCACAGGCAATCAGACAGTTTATCTCATATAAGCATTTAGCCACATGGTAATCATGCTGTCATGTTAACATTCACACGCATGCGAGATGCTAAAGCATAAATACTTACATCGTACTCCATGCCAAAACAATAAACTAGTTAGCAAACATGCATGCCCTAGTTCATGTTAGAGTGACTAATGCATCGCATACAGAATGTGATTAGGATAGGCTCGGCTAACCCTAAGCATGGCATGTGAAATGCTACAGGTAACAAGTATTCAATTTGGAATTTGAAATACAATGCAGTTAGCGTGATGTACCGAGCCCGGTGCATATAAGACAAATGTATGAATGCACGCATGCTATCATACTGTATGCTAATTTAAACGTGCCCTAATACTAACCATCAAAGTAGGTAAGTAAAAGGGAAGAAAGAAGTGGGGGTTAGGAGACATGCACGCCACTCACCCACACTTATTACAGATTTGCCCTCGCCCGGAGGGACCAAATAAATATTACAGTCCGAATAATAAATAAATAAATTATTACAAAAATTCTAATTACTTAACAAATCAAATGCACAAGGGAAAAGGCCGCAGCCCCACCTCGGGATGCGCGAATGATGCATGCTCGAATCCGACTTGCCCGGAAAACCCGCACCATACCACTGCTGCCTCTTTTTTACTGTCCTGCCTTTCTGAAAACTGCCAAAGTCCCAGAACACCTTTTATGCATGCTGCTGCACACCACCGGCTGAAGGAAACACCCACCGGCCATCTAAAATTTCCATCGGCTGCTAAGAAGGTTATCGGCCACCCATATAGTGCCGGTCGGCACTATATACTGCCGGTCGGCAGAAAATTCCTGCAGAAGACAGTTTTGACAGCAACAGCAGACAAGCAGTGCATGGTATGGGATTTTGAGCATATGTAAGCATGGCCAATGCTTCCTATCATGTATGGGACTCAAGGAAGCATGACCCTTGGTTCTTGGGCCATCAATTATGCATCTTGGTGCATGATAGCCTAAGGAACCAAGATTGCATTTCAATGTCAATATGCATGCAACACACAAATGAGAACTAAGTCCCTATCATGTCAAGATCAAGGGCCTTAGTGACCAAGAGTTGAGACAAGTTGCATCACTTGTGGTATGAACTCCTCTCAACCCTTACACTTGGTTTAACACCCCAAACCAAGTAATGCAATGCATGTTATGCAAACATGGCTCAACAATGCAACATGATGCTAAAATGCAAGGCATGCCAAATGTAATGCAACATGCAAGGTGAAAATGCAATGTAAACATGGACAATTTAGGCAATAGGGTTAACATGTAGCAAGACCATATTAATCAAACATGCAACCATAAAGGCCTAAAGCTAAGGCACAAAGTGGAGCATTCCACTACCTACTAAAATGACCACTCATGGCATATATTAGGCAAGCAAAAACAGAGCTCTATCATGCAAAAATACACCCAAACCCTTTGACATGGTAGTCCCAAAAATACCTTAAACAAGCAAGCATGCATAAGGCCTATTCTTAGGCATAAAAGGACACATCCTCAAAGCATGAAATAGGTCACATATGCAAACATACAAACATGGTTTATGGACTGAAATATGATCCTAAATGATGCTAAATCATGAGGATGGACTAAGGTGAGCATGCTAGAGGCCAAAATACTCAAGGCTTGCAAGCCCAAAATACACAACAACCACATCAAGCATGCCAAACATGGCAAAATCAGTGGCTCACAGCCCTTAAACATGACAAAATGAGGCTAATATCTTCATGGAGTTAAGCTAATACATGCAAGAATCATGGCCTAAACACAAGATGCATCTCTATGCCAAATAGAGGAATGCTAAGCAAGTATGTTAAGCATGCAAGAGGCCAACAAAACACCATTAGACAGAGATAAAATATGGTCCAAAACACCCAAAAAAGTTCTGAAATGGCGCCAAAAACAAACAAGCATGCATGTTCCCTTTTAAGCCAAAGACAAAGGCAAAAGAGGGACAAAGGGGAGAGAGGTGTCCCTCCCCTATACAAGACTTCAAACCACCTTCCTTACCACTAAAAACCCACTGGTTTTCAGTGGTGAGGAGACCAAAATAACAAAGCAAACAAAGCTTAAAAGTGAAGGCACCAAAGAGGCCAAAATAAGGCCTAAGAGGGTGAGTTTGCACTCAAACCACAAAGTGACCTTAATGAAAGTTCAAAAGCAAGAAAATATAAGACTTTTTTCAGTTATACACAAAGCTCAAAACACAAAGCAAGATAGGTAAAAACTTGTTGCAAAAATGGAAAATCTAAAGTAAAGTGCTCACCTTTGAAGAACACTTGAAGAACAGGTGGCACAACCCTCTTCTATTGATTCAAACCAGTTTAAAAACTCAACAAACAACCCTCCAAGCCTCCCAATCTCGAGCTAAGGTGTAATGGTGTGTGTATTGGTGCAAAAGTAAGGTAAAACCACACTTTTAGGCCCTAAAACACACACACAAGAGGAGAGAGAGGGAAAGTCTAGAGAGAGAAGATATATGGCAGCTATATAGATACACAAGCTCTAGTTTTTGATCAAAAATGGCTAACCCCTTTCAATGGGAGAGGAGGGGTGCTTATATAGGCCAACTGTAGACACCCCATTTTTGACCGTCCTCAAGACTTGGATGTCACCGTTTGAACACTCGGTGATTATCCATGTTTGTGTTCGTTTGGAGTTCCCGGAGTTCTCGGCTACGCGCCTTGTCTCAGGATCTCTGAACTCGACTATTTTGTGTCTGGTTTTGCACCAAACACTTGTGTTTTGCCTCAGAGGGGCAGGGAATGCCTTGTGAGACATCCCCACACACCACCGGCACTAGCTAGAGGCCACCGGCTGGTTTTTGTTGCCACCGGCAATGTATATTGCCGGTCAGCACTCTTTGTTGCCGGTCGGCACTCAATTTTGTCAAAATGACATTTTTGGCTAGCCGATTACTGTTCAGCTGCTTTTTCAGATATTTTATTACAGCTGTCTGGCATTGGCTCTCCCTCCATACACGTGTATGGAGGGATGTCCCTCTTGGTTGCTTAACTTGTAAGTATTACAAGTTTGGCTCCTCTATAAGAGGAGCCCTTCCCCCTTGGCTTTAGGGTTGGCTTTTTGAAGAGAAAACAACTCAGAGAGAGCTCTGGTTTTAGGTCTAGGATTGATACATATCATATCTCTATACCTCTCTTTCTTAAGTGTTCTAGGTACATTTGTTCATATTATTGCACACAAGCACCTAGTCTTTCACCTTTTCTTGGTATCTTCAAGGATCAGAGCTTGTTCTTGAGGTTCTTGGCTAGATTTGAGCCCAAGGAAGCAACAACATCAACACTTGTGAAGAAGGTCAACAAGGGTAAGAAACTAGTACTTTTTACCCCATTTTTGCATCCTATTTCTACCTATCTTAGAGCTATTTTTGTGTTTAGTGTATAACATAAAAAAGTTCTGTTTTTAGGCCCTCTTGATTGTTTGTTAAGAGTGTTTTGTGGTTTGGGTGTGTTTGGTCACCCTTAGGCCTTGAAAGGCCTCATTTTGTGCCATTTTGTGCAAGTTTCGAGACTTTGGTGTTTGGGCCTCTTCACCACTAAAATCTTGAGGGATTTCAGTGGTGGAGATGGTGCCTTGAAGTCTCCAAAAGGGGAGAGCCACCCCCTCTCCTTGTTGTCCTTGAAAGGGACCATTTTTGGTCTCTTAAGGAGCCTTTTGTTCAAGTGTGTGTTGATCATGTCTAGGCTGCATTTCATGCTTATTATGCCATAATATAATCATGTTGTGTGTTGGTTTTGGTGCTCCATGCATGTTTAGTGTAGTTGCCATGTAATGCCTCGTAATTCCCTTAACATGTCTTAGGTTGTTAGCCTTTGTTCGAGCATGATTTAGGCTTAGACTTATGAATGTTTTGTGCTTATTTTGCCATGCTTTAGGTCTGTCCATAGTTGTTTGGATCGATTTTGGCATGCTTAGTATAGCTCCTTTGCATTTGTGGCTTGCCGGGCTTGTACGCCTTGAGTGTGTGGATGTGTAGCATGCGTTGCTTGCATCATTTTGGTGGTTTGAAACCACCTAACATGTAATATCAGTCCCTTTGGCATGCCCATATGCTTGCCTTAGTCGCCTCTTTATTGCTTTGAGAACATGTGTTGTATGCCCTTTGTTTTGGCCATTATGCACGCCTTTGAATTTGAGTCACTTAGATGCCATCTAAGTAGTCCTTTGGCCTTGCTTTAACATGCTAAAAATCTGTTTTTAGTTGTTTAGTGCATGCCATGTTTGTTGTGATTAAATGTGCTTTAAAGCTTCATGACTTGCCTCAAGTGCTTGGACTATGCTTGCATGCTTATGTTTGCTTCATTTGGCTTGGTTTGGCACCATATTCTAGCATGAATTTCAGAGCTTATATTGCATGCTAGTTGTCCATGATATCCCCTTTCAAATGTGTTTGGAAGTTGCTTGTTTAAGGCTTAAAGTGTTGGTCCAACTTACTTGCATGTGTGCATGTGTGTTTAGCCCTCATTTTGGGCATTTTGGCCACTGATTTTAGGCCCATTTGGAGTTGCCTAAGTTATGTTTAAGACTATCATTTGTTTGCTTGCATGCTTACCTCATGTTTGCTTGTGTGCTTGCATTGTTTGTTCACATGCTCATGTTGCATCCCTAGCTAACATGATTAGGTTGCAATGCATCTTGCATGCATGCCTTGTCCCTTGATTTGGTGATGGGGATTGGGCTTTTTGTTTGCTTAGTTTGTATTTCATTTGACATGAAAATTGCACGCTTGATTCTTTGGGCCATCATGCATGAAAATGCGTGATTGGTGGCCCGAGAATCGAGGCACATCCTCCTTTGAGTCACAAACATGATAAGGAATGTGTTTGGTGCATACATTGCTTGAATTGAGCTGCCATGCAAGTTTTGCCCTCTGCTGCTGTGAGTTGCAGGTTCTGCAGGAATTCATTGCCCCCCGGCAGTATTTAGTGCCGACCGGCAGTCGATCAATGGCCGGTGGATTCATTTTGTGCCGATGGGCAACACCTTAATGCCGGTGGTCATTCCCTCTAGCCGGTGGGATTCTCCAGTGTCCAGAAAGACATCCTTGGGACTTTGGCAATTTTCAGAAGGGCAAAGCAGGAAAAACAGAGGCAGGCTAGGCATGGCAGTACGATTCCGAGCGAGTCCGGAACATGCGCTGTATTTGACCCGCTTCCCGAGGGCTTTACTGTTTTAATTAGATTAATTAATTTGTTAATTTAATTAATTTGTAATATTTAATTAGCTTGCGAAGTTAATTAATTTGTATATTCTTTTGGTCTCTCCGTGTGAGAGCAAATCTGTAATAAGTGTGCGTGAGTGGTGTGCATGTCTTCCAACCCCACTTCTTTCTTCCCTTTTATTTACCCGCTTATGATGGTAGATTAGGGTATGTTTATTTTAGCATACCTTATGCAATGCATGCGTGCATCCATGCATTTGTTGACATGCACCGGGCTCGGTACATCACGCTAACCGCATTGTATTTCAATTTCCAAATTGAATACTTGTTACATGTAGCATTTCACATGTCATGCTTAGGATAGCCAAGCCTGCTCTAAGCTGCATCTCTGTATGTGTTGCATTAGCCACCTAACATGAACTAGGATCATGCATGTTTTGCTAACTAGTTTGTTGTTTTGGCACGGAGTACGATGTAAGTATTTACGCTTTAGCATCTCGCATGCGTGTGAATGTTAACATGACAGTATGATTACCATGTAGCTAAATGCTTATATGAGATAAACTGTTTGAATGCCTGTGGGTGGAGGTTGGATTGCTTGAGTTGGAAAGATTCGTTGAAATCCGTGTTTTAGCCTACTTGCGAGTAGCAAATTCCAAAACACTTTAAAAAACGAGCGGATATGCAATGCTTATTTCCAAATTAGGCAATCTAGTCTATACTTGTTTGCTGTGCGCATAACATAGTAATTCTAGGCTAATAACCGGAATAAGAACACATAACGTTTTCAAAATCGGATATCACGGTTAGTAGAGGCCGGTCTTCGGATCGGGCGAAAGGGGGTGCTCAAAGCTGACCTTCCCCGATCGTACCCAAGCTCCCGAGCCAAGACATTTGGTGATGACGGACACGTGGCCTTTGGCACCGAGTCAGGGTTTCCTAAATTTCCCATTTTAAAATATTTAGGTGGCGACTCTGTATCTGGCAAAGCAGTCCATGTTTGGCACTACTTTTCGAAAATCTGTTTCTCTTCAAAACGATTTGCCAGAGTTGGACTCTTTGGTTCAGATTACGAACCGCAACAAAACAAAACAGGGGAGTCCGAACTGTGGAGTGAGGCCCCAAGGGCGCGTCTACAGTTTCTGGCGACTCTGCTGGGGATTTTAGAGAGCTTGACTCGAACTCGTGATATCCTGTTTTGACTACACTTATGTGTTTCTTTGCATTGCATGTGCATTGGTGCGCCTAGGACACCGTGTTGGCCATCTGCTATTCCTGAGCGGTTTGCTGGAGGCTTGTCTTGTCAAGGCATGACCATAAGGCTGACCGGTTGCGGGCTCTGCCAGTATGGGAACACAAACCCCGGTTTTACCGGGGCACCCTTTTCGACCATTCGACCTAGTGCATATTCGGAATCCATAGTGACCATTCCAAACTAGGACAGGTTGCTTACCCGATTTTAGGTTGTTTGAAACCGCTGTGTGCGTAGTGAAACCCTAGCTCCTGACAAAATAGGACAGGGAAACCCTACCCCAACGTAGCGGTGTTTTGGCTCTCTTTTACCTGCTATGTGCTTTTAGAGTGTATCTCTACAGGGAATGCATATACCAGTTTGCAAGTCTAGGTATCCGGCCTGCGGGCACCAGTATCAGTATTTTGAGAATCAGTTATATCTGCGGGTATCAGATTCAGATTTGGGGCAGTGATTTCGGGGAACAGTGATCAGGAATAGAATACAGTCGTTCAGCTTTGCTCATACCCATTCCAGTGAAGTTGAGCTGAGATGCTGTCTGTTTTCTCTTTTACTAGGTAGTCCTGGAATCATAGCTTCAGAAGGCTCCACTATCCCCCGGGTACATTGAATTTGTGCTGATAGACTTTGTCAGGTCAGAGACTCAGTTCAAGGGTAATCAGGGCCAGAGAAGGCTAGTCAGGCACAGACCACCAGTACAACAGCTACCAGATCAGTGATCTTTGAGCAGTCGGGTTGAGATTTTCAAGCCTACTGCAGACATAGATATACCGGTTGCTCAATTAGATCAGGACAATATGTCGAGTCTGGAAAAGATGGTGCGCCAACTCCAGGATAGTATGAAAGCCATGCAGCAAGACGCTGTCCGTCGAGCAGAATCCGCCAAGCAACAGGCCGTGGTCATAACCCAACAGGCAGAGACAATTGCCAAGCTAGGGCAGCAAACCGGAGTATCTACTTCACACCAGGCTCCTCCCCCACCAAGAGTTCCCATACTCGGGGAGGCAACCCATGTCCAGGATGATACGGACATTCCAGTCGGGCCAGCTCCGCCCCCGGTTCTGCCCCAGCTATCGAAAACACCCACCAACCTACCGGACTCTCCCTTTGAGTTCGAGACTGACCCTACCGCACTGAAGTTAAGCAAGCTTGAAAAGTTGTTCAAGAGATCTCAGGGAGTCAAGACTATCCCCGATATTGAAGATGGATACACCGATGCAGCTGTGACGCTGCCGACAGATTCAAAATGCCTCATATTGATCGATTTGATGGGTCCGGGGACCATGGTGCA